>MCJB01048617.1:14191-60462 GCA_002018475.1 Nicotiana obtusifolia | reverse complement strand
TATATATATATATATATATATATATATATATATATATATATATATATATATATATATATATATATATATATATATATATATTTATTTATGGGTAGGTTAGTGTCCTGTCCTGACCATATTTTGATGTCAGATACTCATAGAGGCTTTGTAGACACAGGTTCATTATGTATAGCATGTCAAAGGCCTTGACGGCCAATGTGTATTCATGTTTTGAGTACAATGGCTCGCTGATACAGCATTTTCCCACTTACAGTTACACAGTACGAGTTGTGGCTATGTTGGCCCATGATAGTTACATAAAGAATGAGTTCAGCCAAGTCGGCCTAAGTATGTTCTAGTATTTATTGAACGATCATGAGTTAAAGACTGATTCGCTCGGGCCAGTACGGCACCGGGTGCCAGCAACGCCTCCCCAGGTTGGGGCGTGACAAAGTGGTATAAGAGTAGGTCGTGTCATAGGGAGTCTACAAAGCCGTGTCTACTAGAGTCTCACTTATGGGGGTGTTGTGTGCCACACTTATAATTGAGAGGCTACAAGGCATTTATGAAATATTTTCCTTCTTTTGTTTCCAGATCATGCCATAGAGCTGAGTCACAAGAAGTCAATATGAAGCTCCCGCCGGATCTTGTATGCACCAGAGGTGCAAGTATAATAGTAGAGCTACAAGGTGTGGATATTAATTCCACCTATATAGAAGGGAGGTTATGAAAGCGGCAGAAGATGCAATGTGAGATTTAAAGGTAAGTAAGGTAAAGGTGAAGAAGGTATGAGATACTCAACTTCAGAAGGTTGTGAATAGTCCAGACTTCAAATTGAGGGTTAGAAGTGTCGTGATTCAATATCCAGAACTAATAATAATGTCATCAGTAGCAAATCTTTCAGCCTATGGTTTCTAGGTACCGAGAGTAAAGAAGAGTCGAAGGCGACATGATGTCACACTTGAGGTTCAATAATAGCATATGGAAATCTATGGTGCTAGCAAGTTAAATGAAGGTTGCGAGTAGTATGGATAGATACATGTAGGTTTCAAGCTAAAGTGTGGTAGAGCGACAAAGTTTTAGGTAGACAGGAGTAAGGATAAGAAAAGGTGAGTGAGAAGGTGACGAGAATAGGTAAGACCTCAAGATTAAGCCCATCAATACGAGAGAGCTAATGGTTTCCGTAAGTTATAGAAAACTCAGTATAACTTGAATGAACTCGGAGGAGTTTAAGACTAGGAGCATTTAAAAGAGATGGAATGCTACCTGGTAGTAGAATAAGGGTGTAATTGTGACAAATGATAAGAGGATGACGTTTAGGCCTTCGATTGAGTAATGATTCAAAGAGAAGGGAATTCATGAATAGCACCGAATTAGAATACGCCCATAAGATGAATCACGTTGAGATGTTATGAACTACGGTTATTGAAATATAGTATCGTCCCTAAGGTGGATCAAGCAAATAACTTCATATATTAGCCGACGAGACGTGAGCCCTAGTAAAAATATATTATGTAAGAGGTTTCAAGTTATCACTAGTGGATTATAGTCAATATTAAGGTGAAAGAATTATGACTATGAGTCGTGATGTGAGAAAGAGACCATGGAGGGAATGCCTGGCATTTGGATTTATTCACAAAACAATTCCCTTGATGGAAAGGACAGTATTAAAATACTCATAAGAGCTATAGTTTATGATATTGATAAGCGCATCAGTAAACATTTGAGGTCGAATGTTCCAAAGGGGAGAATAATGTTATACCCCATGTTTTCGTACGTAAGGGTACGTCGCAAGACAATTGATGTTAGCTTAAAAATGAGATCATCTTTGGAAAAACATAAAGTAAGTTAGTCATGTTATCTTGGAGGTACAAATATTTAAGATCATGAAAAGCAAGTACCAAAAGAGTTGGAAGGTTTAGAAGTTAAATGAATCGAAGAAAATAAGTTTCATTGAAAGTCGACAAGTTGAGAATGTTGACAACCATAATTTTGGGATGAGACTAGGGTTCTTAACATGATAATAATATGATGTTATGAGGTATTTTATTCGTATCATAGTCGTGTGTTATGTTTTGAAGTCAAGCGAGTTATGAAACGAAAGTTGTCGCAACTTATGTTCATAAATGCACTGAAACTTAGGTCAAATATAGCAGAGCTTTTCTCCCAATATATATGGGATTAAGGGATGATCCTTCTACCAAATTGAAGATCTACGAGTTTAGTTTCTAGCACATTAAACCGTATTTAATGTCGGAGTAGAGAGATATTTATGTATTCACAAGACTGCGCAGACTGCTAGGTGACAAGTAGGTGCATCACCTACTTGCTCAAATGAAAGGACCAAAGAAATTCCCAAAAGGGGGCGGCCAAGGGGACTTTTAAGGGCTTAATTAACCCATTGATTTCACACATTTCAGGCTAATAACATTAGATTAAATCCCTGCAACTCCTCTCCCAAAAACCCCACACAAAACATAGATGATTTCGGTTGATACGAAGTGATTCTAGTGCCGAACAACCTGGACAGCTTGGTAGTTTTCCTTTCTCCTTCTTGTAGCTGCGTTGGGGGACTGGTTTCGGGTGTATAAGGAATAGGTTTCGTGTGTTCTAATAATTACAAGGTAAGTTTATGATTCCTTCTCTTATCTAAACTTTTACGAGTTGTAGCTCGATCATAAAGACTAGAATTTGCGAGTTTGGAAAGAGTAGTATGTTGTCTGTGGTTGTGTCATTTTTGCTGGTTGTGAACTTGTTTTTAAGTTGAATTCATGGTTGTTTTATATAAAAAGAGGCTTAATTATGTACTGTTGGTTGTGTTGCTTGATTTGAAAGAAAAGACAAGTTGGAAACGTGTCTTAGTAATCTGAAAAATAAGTTTTGAGTTGCTGAACTTGTGGGGCTTTTATGGGGTCATTTTAAAGTTGTATTGTGGCTGAAAATAGTATGGATAATTGAATATGTGGTAGTTAATGTTGTTGATAAATTTTGGAAGGAAGAAGGTGCTTAAAACTATAGTTGTTTAGTCACAAACCGAGCTTGCATCGTCGGGATTGTTAAACTATTCTGAAAGGCATATTATGAGTATTGTCGATATTGTTTGGGCTCTTGTTAGTTGTCTTAACTTATGGGATGTCATATAAACAAGGGAGGAGTTGTCTATTTTATTGCAGAATAAAGTGTGTCGTTCAAATAAGCTAAGTTATGACATTCGTATTGTGACAAAAGAATTGTTCATTGCTTGTAGACACAGGAGCTACATGTTAAGTAAGCTTGGGAATTGAACGGGATATTTTGAGGTATGTAAGGTCTTCCTTTCTTTTCTTTGGCATGATTCGGTAAGTTATGTTTCCCTTATAAAGAATTCAAGGAGACGAGGCTTTGTTACATACTATACCGACAATTAAGGTCTGTTCACCAGTATAGTCATACGAATGTTGAAGTGGATTGTGTTGATCACAGTTCCGTGTATTCTTAAGGAGTAAATAGAGTCTTCCAAGAGGTCCTTGTCTTTTACATGTAACAAGACATCTAGATGCTAATTAAACATTATGTACCAATGGTCTGACAAATCAAAAGCAATATATTATCTGTATAACGAGGGACAATTATATACGAATAGTTCAACAAAGTAGCATAATGCATAGTTTCCAGAAAGATAAGAATGATTTGACCTAAAGAATTCCATGACTTCCAATACTTACACGTTTGTGTTCACTAAAGTAACAAATACCCACAAAGGTAGTTGTGCAAGTTAAATAAGGTTGATTATATATAAGGGTGATGTTAAGAGACGTTATATGTTACCTATGGAGTAACAAGTTATAGAATATGATATGTTTAGCAATAAGAATATAAGTAGATAGAGCGTAAATCCTGCAACTTTTGTTACGTTTTGATGAATGCATATACATATATATATATACAGAGAGAGAGAGAGAGAGAGAGGGGCGAAAGCTAGTCCTCGAAGGTGTAGAGGGGACTGAAAAATGCGAGGAATGTAAAGAACATGAAGCAATAAACAGATCTGTAAACTCAGGCGGCAAAGCAGACCATATGCATGCGTATGATAAGTAAAATAGGCGGCAGAGCCAACCGAATGCAAGTATGCAAAAGCAAGAATAAAACATAAAATCTGGTGGCAAAGTCGTTCAGAAGTGTTATTGATATAATAAAAGAAATACAAATATTGAAAATCAAAACTAAAAAGCTTAAGGGTATAAATCTCTTAAGAGTTGAGGGGTTTAGTGAGAGAAAGCGTGTGAAAATATTTTCCGTAATATGAGAGTGAAAACTGAAAGATGTGTGTGGAAAGAATCACATCTTTCACTTTTCACTCCCAAATTTCGAAAAACATTTCCACACAGGCTTTCTCTCACTAAACCCCTCAACTCTTAAGAACTTTATACCCTATAAGCTTTTAAGTTTCGATTTTTAATATTTATATTTTTTTATAATATCAATAACACTTCTGGATGGCCCTGCCGCCAATTTTATTTTTTAATCTTGTTTTTGCATACATGCATTCTGTCAGCTCTGCTTGAAACGCTCCCACTGAATTTCAAAAGAAAATGATGGATATATTTAATCCATTTTCCAATTTCATAATCACACACATAAACGATGTTCTGATATTTTCAACAAACATCGATCAATATTTTAAATATTTAAACATTTTATTTAATATAATTAGAGATAATGTATTAATACTGTCTAGGACTAAGTACAGCTTGTTCCAGACAAATATCAAGTTCCTTGGTCATAATATCCAGCAAGGAACAATTACTCCAATCCAGCGATCTCTCCAGTTTGCTGATGAATTCCCAGACCAAATTCTGGATAAAACACAGCTTCAAAAATTTCTTGGTTGTGTCAACTATATTTCTGATTTTATTCCGGGCCTAAGTATGCTACTGAAACCCCTCCATGACAGGTTAAAGAAGCCTCTATTTCCATGGACGGACGTTCAAACTAACGCTGTCAAACAAATCAAATTAAAAATTAAAAATCTCCCTCTCCTGAGTCTTAAGATCCATCTATATTCAAAATAGTAGAAACAGATGTATCAGATGTAGGGTATGATGGAATTCTAAAGCAACTTAATAAAAATAAAGAAAGTATCATTGCATATAATTCTAAACATTGGAATAATTCTAAACAGAGTTATCCTACAATTAAAAAAATTGGCTATTATTTTATGCATATCAAAATTTCAATCAGATTTGTTAAATCAAAAATTTTTACTTCGCATAGACTGCAAAGCAGCTAAGTCTGTTCTGCAGAAAGATGTGCAAAACATTGCTTCAAAACATATTTTCGCCAGATGGCAAGCAATTTTATCTATCTTTTATTTTGATATTGGATATATTAAGGGAAGCTCAAATTCCATCCCTGATTTCCTGAGACGAGAATTTCTTAAAGGCAGATAACATGCCAAAAAAGCCAAAACCCCCGAGGTTAGCTCTGCCGCCCCCGGACAAGAAGTCACTGGCTATCACACAACAGCCAAAAGACAAAGCAGTTTCAACAGTTGTTTCAAAAAAAGAATCAACGACAACAGTTTCCAAACAACAGCAGTCAACATAAGCTGGACCCAGCCAGCCAAAATGCATATCCCCAGTAGATTATGCCATGAAAGGTATTCCGATGGTGGTCTCATCATAGACAATTTCGGAAAAACCAATTTTACTTGCTCAACCTAGAAGATGAGCAGACATCGCTGAGGAAGAATCTTCTTCAGAAGATGACAACATGCAATTTGCACAACAACCAGCTTCCACATGGACAACAGCAGATCTTAAAATATGGTCAAAACTTATAAGTTTTACTTGAAAAAAACCCATAATCCATCAAGACCAAGGAGAAATAGCAAGAAACATGGCGCAATTCTTAGAAGCAATCGCCAAACAAGCCCTGACTCCTTTAGACTCAGCATCAACCTCAGCCGTGGCTGCTAAGAGCACCACAACCAAGCAAGTGGTGGCATAAGGCCCCTATAAGAAATAAGTGGCTATTAAAAGTCCCACTATACAAAACAGTAGTACAGTGGTGGTCAAAAACCCCACTTAACAAAGCACGGTGGCTTTCGCACCTAATCAGGCACATTCTTCACCCACGCCTCAGCCAATTTCTTCAGCAAGAACTTACTCGGAGGAACCTCAATATATCAAGAACAAGATGAATTATTCATTCATTCAAACCGAGCCACAACTTTGGGATTCCAACCTTCTAGAAGTAGCCAAAAAATGCACGACCCGACAACCAACTTTATTCAGAAAACTCCTGTTCATACCCAGAAGTCCTATGAATTCATTCTTATAGACATCCAGTCCTGTTTGTGCAAACCCTTTTTGGATAAAACCCAAACCTACGTCACCCATACCATAGTATGGATAAATAAAATAATTTCACCTAAGGGATGGGGTAATCACCCTACGAAATTCAGAAAACTTTCGCAACCATTTTCACCTCAATTTTTCAGTTAATATGATTACAGGGACGCATGGGTTAATGCCTTCACCTTCCATAATCATACTAACAAGCATTCATATTTCTGGCTTTGGGGCAAACAATTACCAACGGAATTTCCAAAGTGGTTCTTGCACCAATAGTGACCTATTTATGGCCATACAGAGAATATTTTTGCCTCATTTGTGAAAGATGGATACGAGTTCTTCTGCTCTAGATTTCATGGTGATCAGCACATATCCAAACTGCTTCGATTTTCCCATAGGTTCCATATCCCTTGGATGTATACTCAGAAGTTTTTCTTCCATAAAAGGGAAGGATACAAAGGAATGCCTTGGCTAGCTAGCCCTTCAAGGATACTGCAAATGGTATAAGGCATGGAGAGATGTCACCAACACCTACTTGCCAGCAGTAGAAGAATGGTTCGCCAAGAATCCTAACTGCCCATCACCAACGCATGTAACAAAATTTTTGTTTTTGCAGCAAAAGTCTCTAGTTACAACAAAACTAGCAGGCTCTACCAACAAGGAAGAATACATCCAAGAGATAGAGGAGATTCTCCGACAAATAAAAGGAAAGACACCTAATCAACAGTCATCAACCTCGTCTTAAGAGCAATAAGAAGAAGAAGATGAACCTGACTACGGCCTGGAAGAATGAGTCTAAGCTAGGACCAAATTGATGCTCACATCATCTATGACGCCAGCGTAGAATTTTCTAGAAACTACTGTAGCAGAGTTACTGTAGAATGTTGTGCACTTATCACTGTAGATTACTGTGCATTTTTTACAGTAGCAAAGTACTGCATACTTTTTCTGTAGCAAGGTCTATAATTCAATAATTAGACCCCCTCTCACACTTGATAATCATCTTTCAGTTTTCACTCCCCGATTTCGGAAAACATTTCCACACGCACTTTCTATCACTAAACCCCTCAACTCTTAAGAAATCTTGCTTTTGCATACTTGCATTCACCGCCTATTTGACTTAGCATATGCTTGCATATGGTTGGCTCTGCCGCCTGAGTTTACAGATCTGTTTATTGTTTTCTGTTCCTTACATTCTTCGCATTTTCCAGTCCCCTCTACCCCTTCGGGGACTAGCTTCCGCCCCTCTGGTTTCAATGGTTGTTTCAAAACAAAAATCAACGACAGCAGTTGCCAAATAGCAGCAATCAATAGAAGCTGGACCCAGCCAGCCAAAATGCAGATCCCCAACAGATTATGCCATGAAAGGTATTCCAATGGTGGTTTCATCACAACCAATTCTAGCAAAACCAATTTCACTTGCTCGACCTAGAAGATAGGCAGACATCGCTGAGGAATAATCTTCTTTAGAAGATAACAACATGCAATTTGCACAACAACCAACTTCCACATGGACAACAGCAAATTTTAAAAAATGGTTAGAACTTATGGGTTTTACTTCAACAAAACCCATAATCCATCCAGACCAAGGAGAAATGGCAAGAAAAATGCGCAATTCTTTGAAGCAATCGCCAAACAAGCCCTGACTTCTTCAGACTCAGCATCAACCTCAGTCGTGGCTGCTAAGAGCACCACAACCAAGCAAGTGGGGGGAAAATGCCCCTCTAAGAAACAAGTGTCAATTAAAAGTCCCACTGTGCAAAACACTAGTACAGTGGTGGTCAAAAACCCCATTTCACAAAGCATGGTGCCTTTTGCACCAAATCAGGCACTTTCTTCACCCATGCTTCAGCCATTTTCTTCAGTAGGTCCTTACTCGGAGGAACCTCAATATATCAAGAATGAGATGACTTATTACCTCGTTCAAACCGAAACACATCTTTGGGATTCCAACCCTCTAGAAGTAGCCAAAAAAATGCTAGACCCAACAGCCAATTTTTTTTAGAAAACTCCTGTTAATACCTAAAAGTTCTATGAATTCATTCTTATAGACATCCAGTCCTGTTTGTTCAAACTCTTTTTGGATAAAACCCAAACCTACGTCACACATACCACTGTGTGGATAAATAAGATAATTTCACATAAGGGATGGGGAAATCACCCTATGAAAGTCAGAAAACTTTCGCAACCATTTTCACCTCAATTTTTCAGTTACTATGATTACAGGGACGCATGGGTTAGTGCCTTCACCTTCCATAACTATGCTAACAAACATTCTTATTTCCTACTTTGGGGCAAATAATTACCAACGGAATTTCCACAGTGGTTCTTGCATCAATGATGGCCTATTTACGGCCATACAGAGAATATTTTCCCCTCACCTATGAAAGATGGATACAAGTACTTATGCTCCAGATTTCATGGTGATCAGCACATATCCAAGATGCTTTAATTTTCCCATAGGTTCCATATTCCTTGGATGTATACTCAGAAGTTTGTCTTCCATAAAAGGGAAGAATACATCCAGGAAATCCTTGGCCAGCCCTTCAAGGATACTGCAAATGGTATAAGGCATGGAGAGATGTCACCAACACCTACTTGTTAGCAGTAAAAGAATGGTTCACCAAGAATCCCAAGTGCCTATCAACAACAGATGTAACAAAATATTTGTTTTTACTTCAAAAGTCTCTAGTTACAGCAAAACTAGCATGCTTTACCAACAAGGAAGAATACATCCAGGAGATGGAGGAGATTCTCCGACAATTAAAAGCAAAAGCACCAAATCAACAGTCATCAGCCTCGTCTTAAGAGCAATCAGAAGAAGAAGATGACCTTGACTACGGCTCGGAAAAATGAGTCTAAGCCAGGACCAACTTGATGCTGACATCATGTATGACACCACCGCAGAATTTTCCAGAAAACTACTATAGCAAAGTTACTGTAGAATGTTGTGCACTTATCGCTGTAGATTACTATGCACTTCTTGCTATAGCAACATACTGTATACTTTCACTTTAGTAAGGTCTATAATTCTGTAAATAGACCCCCTCACCGACTTGATAATCATCTTTTAGTTTTCACTCCGAGATTTTGGAAAACATTTTCACACACACTTTCTCACACTAAACCCCTCAACTGTTAAGAGCTTTATACCCTGTAAGCTTTTATGTTTCAATTTTCAATATTTGTATTTCTTTATTATATCAATAACACTTCCGGACAGTTCTACCGCCAGATTTTATGTTTTAATCGTGCTTTTTCATACTTGCATTCGCCGCCTATTTTTCTTAGCATGCGCTTGCATATGTCGGCTCTACCGCCTGAGTTTACAGATCTGTTTATTGCTTCCCGTTCCTTACATTCCTCGCATTTTCCAGTCCCCTCTACCCCTTCGGGGACTAGCTTCTGCCCCTCTGGTTTCAATAGTCTTTTCAAAACAACAATCAACGACAGCAATTGCCAAACAGCAGCAGTCAATAGAAGCTGGACCCAGCCAGCCAAAATGCATATCCCCAGCATATTATGCCATGAAAGGTATTCCGATAGTGGTCTCATCATAGCCAATTCCGGTAAAACCAATTTCACTTGCTTGACCTAGAAGATAGGCAGACATCACTGAGGAATAATCTTCTTCAGAAGATGACAACATGCTTTGCACAATAACCCGCTTCCACATGGACAATAGCAAATTTAAAAAAATGGTCAAAACTTATGGGTTTTACTTCAACAAAACCCATAATCCATCCAGACGAAGGAGAAATGGCAAGAAACATGGCGCAATTCTTTGAAGCAATCGTCTAACAAGCCCTGACTCCTTCAAACTCAACATCAACCTCAGTCGTAGTTGCTAAGAGCACCACAACCAAGCAAGTGGGGGGGCCCTCTAAGAAAAAAGTGTCAACTAAAAGTCCCACTATGCAAAACACTAGTACAGTGGTGGTAAAAAACCCACTTCACAAAGCGCGGTGCCTTCTGCACCCAATCAGGCACTTTCTTCACCTGTGCCTCAGCCATTTTCTTCAGCAGGTCCTTACTCGGAGGAACCTAAATATATTAAGAACGAGATGACTTATTACCTTTTTCAAACCGAGCCACATCTTTGGGATTCCAACCCTCTAGAAGTTACCAAAAAAATGCTCGACTCAACAGCTAACTTTATTCAGAAAACTCTTGTTCATACCCAGAAGTCCTATAAATTCTTTCTTATAGACACCCAGTCTTGTTTGTTCAAACAATACTCGGATAAAACCCAAACCTACATCACCCATACCACTATCTAGATAAATAATATAATTTCACCTAAGGGATGGGGCACTCACCCTACGAAAGTCAGAAAATGGTCGCAATCATTTTCACCTCAATTTTTCAGTTACTATGATTACAAGGACACATGGGTTAATGCCTTCACCTTCCATAACTATACAAACAAACATTCTTATTTCCTACTTTGGGGCAAGCAATTATCAACGGAATTTCCACAGTGGTTCCTGCACCAATGGCGGCCTATTTATGGCCATACAGAAAATATTTTCCCTTCACTCTGTGAAGATTGATACGAGTACTTCTACTCCAAATTTCATGGTGATCAGCACATATCCAAGCTGCTTCAATTTTCCCATAGTTTCCATATCCCTTGGATGTATACTCAGAAGTTTGTCTTCCATAAAAGGAAAGGATAGAAAAGAATGCCTTGGCTAGCCCTTTAAGGATACTGCAAATGGTGTAAGGCATGGAGAGATGTCACCAACTCCTACTTGTCAGCAATAGAAGAATGGTTCGCCAAGAATCCCAAGTGCCTATCACCAACGGATGTAACAAAATCTTTGATTTCGCAGCAAAAATCTCTAGTTACAACAAAACTAGCAGGCTCTACCAAAATGGAAGAATACATCCAGGAGATGGAGGAGATTCTTCGACAATAAAAAGCAAAGGCACCTAATCAACAGTCATCAGCCTCGCCTTAAGAGAAATAAGAAGAAGAAGATGACCCTGACTATGGCCTGGAAGAATGAGGCTAAGCCGGGACCAATTTGATGCTGATATCATCTATGACGCCAGCACAGAATTTTCCAAAAACTACTATAGCAAAGTTACTGTAGAATGTTGTGCATTTATCACTGTAGATTACTGTGCACTTTTTACTATTGCAAAGCACTGCACACTTTCACTGTAGCAAGGTCCATAATTCTATAAATAGACCCCTCCCACTATGCAAAACACTGGTATAGTGGTGGTCAAAAACCCGCTTCACGAAGCGCGGTGCAATTTGCACCCAATCAGGTACTTTCTTCACCCGTGCCTCATTCATTTTCTTCAGCAGGTCCTTACTCAGATGAACCTTAATATATCAAGAACGAGATGACTTATTACCTTGTTCAAACCGAGCCACATCTTTGGGATTCCAACCCTCTAGAAGTTTCCAAAAAAAATGCTCGACTCAACAGCCAACTTTATTCAGAAAACTCCTGTTCATACCCAGAAGTCCTATGAATTCTTTCTTATAGACACCCAGTCCTGTTTGTTCAAACGCTTTTCGGATGAAACCCAAACCTACATCACCCATACCACTGTGTGGATAAATAAGATAAACCTAAGGGATGGAGCAATCACCCTACGAAAGTCAGAAAACTTTCACAATCATTTTCACCTCAATTTTTCAGTTACTATGATTACAGGGACGCATGGGTTAATGCCTTCACCTTCCATAACTATGCTAACAAACATTCTTATTTCCTACTTTGGGGCAAATAATTACCAACGGAATTTCCACAGTGGTTCTTGCATCAATGATGGCCTATTTACGGCCATACAGAGAATATTTTCCCCTCACCTGTGAAAGATAGATACAAGTACTTCTGCTCCAAATTTCATGGTGATCAGCACATATCTAAGCTGCTTCAATTTTCCCATAGTTTCCATATCCCTTGGATGTATACTCAGAAGTTTGTCTTCCATAATAGGGAAGGATACAAAGGAATGCCTTGGCTAGCCCTTCAAGGATACTGCAAATGGTATAAGGCATGGAGAGATGTCACCAACACCTACTTGTCAGTAGTAGAAGAATATTTCTCCAAGAATCCTAAGTGCCTATCACCAACGGATGTAACAAAATCTTTGTTTTTGCTGCAAAAGTCTCTAGTTATAGCAAAATTAGCTGGCTTTACCAACAAGGTAGAATACATCGAGGAGATGGAGGAGATTCTCCGACAATTAAAAGCAAAGGCACCTAATCAACAATCATCAGCCTCGTCTTAAGAGAAATTAGAAGAAGAAGATGACCCTACTACGGCCCGAAAAAATGAGTCTAAGCCAGGACCAACTTGATGCTGACATCATCTATGACGCCACCGCCGAATTTTCCAGAAAACTACTATAGCAGAGTTACTGTAGAATGTTGTGCACTTATCGCTGTAGATTATTATGCACTTCTTACTGTAGCAAAGCACTGCACACTTTCACTTTAGTAAGGTCTATAATTCTATAAATAGACCCCTTCACACACTTGATAATCATCTTTCAGTTTTCACTCTCAGATTTCGGAAAACATTTCCCCACTCACTTTCTCTCACTAAACCCCTCAACTCTTAAGAGCTTTATACCCTGTAAGCTTTTAAGTTTCAATTTTTAATATTTGTATTTCTTTTATTATATCAATAACACTTCTGGACAGCTCTATCGCTAGATTTTATGTTTTAATCGTGCTTTTGCATACTTGCATTCGCCTCCTATTTTTCTTAGCATACGCTTGCATATGGTCAGTTCTACCGTGTGATTTTACAGATCTGTTTATTGCTTCCTGTTCTTTATATTCCTCGCATTTTCCAGTCCCCTCTACCCCTTCGGGGACTAGCTTCCTCCCCTCTGGTATCAGAGGCAGTGGGGATATGTGTGTGTGTGTGTGTGTGTGTGTGTGTGTGTACATATATAACGAGTAGCCTTACAATCTAAGAATATTATATAGCTATAAGTAGAAAGAATCATGTAATCCCCATAAATGAGCTATAACATGAAATAAGGATAGAAGTACGACTTAAAAATAGTTGCAACGTTCTTTAAGGCTATATAATATAGAATACCGAGGATGACGTAGATAGTGGCTAAGGAATGAGGATTGGAATTATAACGAGTTAGTCACCAACTTGTATGTTCGTGAATACGAATTTATATATTGATGATTTAATGATATCAGCATGAGTGATATAAAATGAATGGCATAAGACTTGATCCCTACGGACGGTCTATGAACGCGTAGGTGTACAATGAAGCCCTATGGATGGTCAATGAATGCATAGGTTCATAATGATGGTTGGTTATGGACGGTCTCAGTTGCACGCATAGCCAAACCTCAGTATAATGAGTCGTACAGATGTTCTATTATGTTACGCGTACGAGCCACTGGTTATTCATGTTTATGAGTGAGCCTTACAGATGATCTCTTATGAAATGCGTAAGGGCCACTTTTATGTTTCACTGTAGCCCTAGAGATGTTTGATCTGTTGAGGTAAGTATTCAATAAATAAGGTATGATAGCTAGAAGAACGTCATAGATGAAGTTCAATAAAATGATGGTTTCCGGTACAGCTAGCATATGGGAACAAGTTCAGGTATATCGTGACACGAAATAGATATATATACGACTTTAGATGTTCTCGGCCAACGGAGCCTCCTTTTACAGGCTACATTCTTTGTAAGGTAAGTTGGATAATTCAATAATAGATATGTTATGAGTAAGAATAAGGTAAGCATGATTCCCAGATCTCATTGACCCTCCATATTTCTTTCAGTATATCATTTATATATGTCAGTTCAGTTTTAATTAAGTTATTCATATGTTATCTGCCTTACATACATAGTACATTTCTTTGTACTAATGTCCCATCATCGGGGCACTTCATTCATGCCTGCAGGTTCATGTATCCAGTTTGACGGGCTTTAATCATGGACGGAGTTGATATCCTGTTGAGGATTGTCAAAGCTCCATTTCATCGGAGTGCAGCCGAGTCTAGAGGTTATCAGACAGTGCTATGTATATATATACTTATGGGTTGGTTAGTGTCCTTCCAAGCTTTGTAGACACAACAGAGGCTTTGACAGCATGTGTGTATTCGTATTTTGAGTACGATGGCTAGCTAATACAATATTTTCCCACTTACAGTTACACAGTACGAGTTGTGGCTTTGTTGGACCCTGATAGTTACAGAAAGAATGAGTTTAGCCAAGTCAGCCTAAGTATGTTCTAGTTTTTGTTGAAACGATCATGAGTTACAGAGTGGTTCACTCGGGCCAATACGGCACCAGGTGCCAGCCACGCCTCGCCGGGTTGGAGCATGACACCTGGGTTGTGAAAGCTTGTTCCGTCCTGGTGAGTCAGTGAACATGAACATGATAAAGGAGTTTTATGCTTACTTGCAGGCTGAAGCCAGTTTGGATGCGGTGTATTAGGTGTAGGTGAGAGGCAAGATGATCCTATTTTCCTCACAGGTGATAAATCAGATTATGGGTTCATAGAGCACTCTAATAAGTTGTTCTAGAGGTTATTGCATCGGTCCCTATCTTGATATTAGGCGCCAGCTGTGTGGTGATGATTCTCTCGTCATGTGGGCGCGAGATGATAAAAATGAGTTTCACAAAGACATGAAGAAGAGCAATTTCTAGTGTCCCAAACCAGGGTCATTCTCTGATTGGTTAATGCAAAGATTATGCCTACCCATAATGACACTAATGTCTCCAAGTTGAAGGTGCGTCTCATTGAAGCCATCCTGACTCGGATGAAGTTCAATCGGCAAGATTATGCTTGAGCACATGGATCGAGTACGACAACTTAGGGCCCGACGCATGTATTTCCCGAGCATGATCACTCGGCTTCTATGGACGCACCATATGGGAGACGAGTTCCATTATCATCGGACTATTAAGGCCTTTGATATCACAGCTGTGACAGACCCCTCTTTTGTTGTTGTTCTTATGGATCAGAGATTACTTCATGTCTAGGAGACACTGCAGCTGTTATTTGCTGATATGCGCCTTCATGCTGCTCTGGGGGAGACTGACTTGGCAGAGCTATAGGAGGACACCCCCTCTCTACGGTCACTCAGCAGGTTGGGCTTGGCAGATGGAGCACAAATGCCACCGGATGAGGACGTAAACTTTGTTCCCTCCAATAATGAGGAGTACCTCACGCACCTTTGAAGGTGTTGATGAGGAGTAGGCCAAGGGTCTCAGGGATTTACCGGTTCACTCTTGTTTCTATTATTTTTCATTGGGGACAACGCAATTTCTTAAGTGTGGTGTGGGGTGCTCCTATTTGTTTGTATTTATATATTTTTTTTCTATTTACTAGTTGATTTTGTTTGATTTGTTTCATGCTTTCTTAGACAATATGGCCTATAATAGTTAGTAATCATAATTGTTTAGTTTCAACTTTTCCCGACGATGGATTTCGTCGACTGACTTCTTGAGGGATTTGAAGTCGAACGAGAAAAATACAAAAAATCAAAAAATTAAAAAAATCCAAAAAATATGTCTTTTATTTTTATTTTTATTTTTATTTTTTTTTACTTTTTTAGGTAGTGTAATAATATCCCCTTGAATTTTCTTTGTGCCGCAATTTTTTTCAAGGATTTTACTTGAACCGGGTGTAGTTATTTTTTTAGAATAGAGAATCTTGAGTCATTGCACTAATTTGAAGCAATTTTCCTTCACTGCAAATGCCTTGAGAGTGGTGAGTGCCTTATTTGTGATGCCTAGACTTCCTTAAATTATGTGATTGTGACTTTGCTTAACTACTTTGACTGGAGTGTTTGGATAGATCCGATTCTAAGTGAGTTATGTGCCAATGTGTAAGTGAGATTTGTGTTTATAGTATGTGCATGTCAGTTGATATCTAGGTGTTTGCAAAGCGAAATAACAGTCTTGTTCAGTCTAGGACGTTATATAGGCAATTCTTTGTTGAGCCAATTGTATGTCTATGACCCGCCTCATTGTTGTCTATCCTTGTTAGCCCTTTTAAGCTTGTAATCCTATTTTCTTTGGCAACCACACTACAAGCATGACCCTTTATTTGAATTGACTATTTGCTTGAAACGTTTGCCTCTCTTGAGCACTTGATATATTTATAAGCTTGTTAAAAGCTAAGTGGAGGTATGATTTGGTTTTTGAGTAGAACTATAGAAAAGGAGAGAGGTGCACTATTTCAAAAAAATTGGGAGATTCACTGGAAGGGAAATGAAAAAAAGAGGAGAGAAAATCAGAATCTAGAAAAAAGAAAAAAAAAATTGGTGCTTGTATATATCATAAAATAAATTATTCCTTACTGGTAGTAAATCTTGCTTTGTCTATGCTTAACTAAATTGGGAGTTGAGTGTTAATATGATGTGAAGGTTGGGCTTGGTTCAACATAAGTGTGGGGTTTAAATTTGTAAATTGTATGTATTAAAGTGCTCAGGGAGGTGTAGCCACTATTATCTAAGTTGTATCCTACCTGTCCCCGCAAGCCTACATTACAACAAAAAAAGTCCTACTTGATCCTTGGTTGAATGAGCTCAATTAGTAAAGTATTACATTATAAGCAAGCCTATGTTACATCTTCTGTTGTACATGAATTTTGATTTTGAGAGTGAATTATGTCTCTCGAGTTCCTATATGTTCTTGAATTTTATTGTGTATGGAACCACTCTCTATTTTTGGTGTGAGGGCACATGATTTACAAAATAAAGGTAATGACTTAAACCTCTGTCTTAGAGTAAGTGAGCATGTTATGAAACATGCGTGGTGCTTTTCAGTCGAGTCTTGAGGATAGGATGTTATAATACGGTGCTTAGTCTGCTTTAAAAATTCTTGGCATATGATGCGTTAGGGAAGTTGTTTGATGCATAGGTCATCCCTATGTGAAGTGCACTTTGATTGCTCAAGGACGAGCAATGGTCTAAGTGTGGGGTGCTGATGGTAGGTTAGAAACCCGTATTTTAGTCGTAGTATTGCACTCTAATTACTGCATTTTACATGTTTTTGAGCTAAAATGTTAGTGAATTACACTTATTAAATGTTTTATGCCTTGCAGGAAGTGATTCCAAGTTAAAAAGTTAATTTGGAGCTAAATCGAACAAGTTGAATCTTTGAATTATGAGTAGAAGCCCAATAAATTAAGTCGGGGTCATGTTCGGGTTATTAAAAAGTGGACGAAGGGATTTACTCTGAGAAAATAACATTGTCGCGCCGCATGGGGCGCGACATGGCGCAGCTCGGCTGTGTAAACGTGGCTACCTATCAAAAATTAGCTCTCTGAACATCCTCACAAGAGCGCATGGTGCGGCGTGGGGCGGGGCACGACAGTGTCATTTTCTCAGAGTTATTTCCTGTTTCGGTTAGGAAAAGATAGTTTCGTCCGGGACCATTTCTACAGGGTATAATACATCAAAAATTTGATTTTTTGAGGAATTTTTACCTACGAAAGATTTGAGAAGCAAATAAGGCAAGAAGACACAATAATTCATCAAGATTTCAATCAATGATCGGTGCAATATGGGAGTTTGCATTGAATCATTAGCGTTTATTTTTTCTTTATTTTTAAACCTTATTGAGATGACTTTTTCCATTGCTATGGAGTAATTTTTATTAGGGTGTTAACAAATAAAGTGTTTTGATAACTTGATTAGGAATTTGATTCTTTATAATTATTGGAATTAATTGATAGAATTTTAATTTGTATTGTGAAGTTATTTCTTATTTTGCTTAATCGAAGGAGCTGGATATTGAGTTTCTTTATATTTTATGCTCTAGTTTAAATTCGTGATTCAAATAGGTAACTGAAAGAGCCTCTTGAATTGTTAATCGAACTAGAAAAAAGAAAAATATTCGTGAGAAGTTACCCTTTAGACCATAACCATCATTTTATTTGTTGCAATTGTTTACCATGCTTCAATTGAATTAATTATTGAAATTAAAGTTTAATCGAAAGAGGAACGTTAAATTCAATTGTAATCTAATTATCTGTTGAACTCGTGAGACTCAACAGTATTATAGAGTAAACTAACTCAAGAATTGGATCCCGAGTCAATTATCTTGCACCTGTCTAGTCAATTACCCTTATTTCTTTCATTGATTTTCCTTCGTTGTTCATCTACTGTCTTTTGTGATCAATTGTTAATTGCTTAATTTTTAGTAGTTAATCGTAGTTGATAATCATTAAATCAAGTATTAATTTTCCTGGATAGTAAACAATTGAAGATCATTCAAACATTGTTTAAATCCTATCCATATGGAGACAATAAATAAACTATACTATTTTTGACTGGCGAGCAATAATTTTGTTTTGTGTTTTGAACTCGTTAGAGACCTAATGCTAAATCGACGTTAAACAAAAAAATGAAGACATAACAATGACAAGTTAATGAATCCTCAATCAAAGAGATATGAAACTAGACACAGTAAAAGATATACCTCTAACGAAGCCAATGGGACAAGCATACAAATCACTAATTTACAACTCTTTAGGACATCTGCAATATCATATGTTTGGCAAAGGACACATGCAACTCGCCTAGGAAATTAGTTTGAAATATGTATTACCTCTATGAAGTAGATATCCTACCACTGATACCACTGTACGAGGAACAGTTTGACTTGAAACTTGTATGGAAAGAACCATTAAGTCCATCTGAGAATATGAGGATTGGGGATAATTTTTGAATTTATCCGGATCATTTTTGGGAAGGCCTTCATATCCATCTCTATTAGAAATTCTGTATGGATAAGGAAGAAATTGAATTTCTTGATTTCATTCTTTACTGCAAGAATTTCTTTGAAGGTGGAGTGATAATGTTGCTCGGAATCTTTAAACTTTCCATTGGCGTATCCGCATATTTTCCTCTGCCATCTTTTTCTTCAAATAGAACAGCACTCCAATATTTATGGCTGGCATCAGTTTGCAGTATCTTCTTTCCATCTGAAGGGAGGTAGAAAGACTTGATATTTTTACATATCTCCTTTATTTTTCTGACTGCTACATTCTGTTTCTCTCCCCATGATGGTGCATTTTTCTTGAGCATTTCTGTGAGCGGTGAAATGTATGTAGAGATATTTGGGATGAAATCTCTTACATAATTTATTACACCCAAGAACTGTTGGATCTGCTCTGTTGTGAGGTTGGTATTTAGAAATTTAAGTAATTCCTGACATATATGTGGTCCTGGATTGTATTCACCTTGGGCAAAATGCATTCCGAGAAAATCAATCTCCTTTTGAGCAAGAACCATCTTTTTTGCTGAGAGCATGATTCGGTACCGTGTTACTAATGTCTCAAATTGACGAAGCAAGTTGACATGTTCTTCCAATGTATCACTAAATAATAGAATGTTATCAATGTAAACTCAGGAGGTATGGAGGATGGGTTGGAAGATTTTTATCATGGCTTTTTGGAATAAGGAGGGTGCAGTTTTCAACCCGAAGGGCATGACTTTCCACTGGAAGTGCTGATCGGGGATACAAAATCCCGTTTTGGGTCGTTCTTCACGGTGGATTCCCAATTGCCAAAATCTAGATTTTAATCAAACTTGAAAAAATATTTGGCCTTGTCTAAGTGGGAGAAAAGAGTGAGTTTATTTGGCATGGGAAATTTATCATCTTAGAGGAAATGGTTTAATGGCTGGTAATTAATAAGTAACCTGAGTTTTCCTCTTGTCTGCTCAGCTCTTTTGTTGACTTAAAATGCTTCGCATGCCCATTGTGAATCCGATGGCTCTATTAGATCAAATTCCAAAAGTTCTTCGCATTCTTTCTTTGCAAGCAGAAGATGATATGGATTCATGCCTGAATGACTGGCTTTTGTCGGATTGATGTTTTTATTTTTCTTGAAAGGGAGCTTGATAAAAAACTCTTGCTTTTTCCATAATGGGCTTTTCCCTTTCTTCATGAAATCCTTGTGGGATTCAGCACATGAATGTTCAATGAGATTTTGCTCAATTTCTTTGATTTGTTCGTCATTGGTGATTTGGAATAGCCTTGGAATCTCATAATAAGGTCTGAACTGCTTTTTAAAAGCTATCCCGTTAGCTTTGATCTGGAGTTGATCTTTAAGTTGCCTGTAAATGTCGAATCCAATAATAAGATCTTCTCCTGGCACATCAGACCCCAGTAGCTTGGTTCTGTACTTTAATGCTGGAAAGAACTCAATTATGACCGGGTACTTTGTAATGACAGTTGTGGTTAAGATTGCACTTGATGCAGTGTTGAAATCCTTAAAATGCAGCATCCATTGATCTTCAGGGAGAATAGCAAGATTTATGAGTGAGGATGCAGCTCCGGTGTCGATGAAAGCAATAATTCGAGCTGGTTTATCCCATTTGGATTAATAGACTTTGAGTTCTACTTGAGGAACGACTGTGAGAGCATTGATCTCCTCTCGGGCTTCGATCACTGGTTCTGAAATTTGGTACTGATGATTTCCTTGATCTTCATAGATATCGAGAAAGAATAAAGTTTCTTCATTGGGTTCATCATCCACAGAGAATATAGGTTCAAGGTCCTTCTCTTTTCTAAGATGTATGCCAGTGTAATCTTCAATCTCTTCAAGCAGTTTGACAAATCTTCTTGATTGGGGACAATTTTTTGCGAAATGTCCAATCTTTGGCAAATAAAGCATTTGTCCTTCTTGTGAAAATTTCCTGGCCTTCTGCGTCTGAAATATTTTGTGCGCCTCTTGGATCTTGATTTTCCATCTGGAATTTTTGGCCATCTGAAACTTCTGAATTCTTTACGTCGTCTGGACGTGTGGCAGGAACATCCTGATCCGGTGATTAGATATGTTTTGCGCAAGCGGTGGATTGTGCTGGATAATTTATTTTAGGGCTGAGCGTTTTGTACAAATGTCATCCAATGCGACGAAAATAGCCTGCCTGATGTAACCAATTTGTGGGATTGTTATGGACTGGAACGTTTCTTCAATGATGGTCATGGTTCGACTTGCCACCAGCTTTTGAAGGGAAGAGACAAAGGCTTGCTTCAGATTGATGTCTCCGCCTAATTCAAAGTATATCTTGGCCATTTTTTGAAAATGTCTGTCAATGTCATTTCTGTCGAATGACACACATTTCATCTCAAAGAGTTGTCTTCGCATTTTCTCCTGTCTTTGGCCAGTGTCTCCACAGAAAACTTCATGTAGGATCCGAATGTTGAAGGCAAAATCTTGGCAAGTAAGAAAAGTATTTCTGTCTTGAATTCCAAGTGAGTTCCACCAATCTCTAAGGATTCCTGAGAACCGTGAAGTGAGTTCTGACAAGATGATATACTTTTCTTGTTCTTCCAAATTTTTGGTCACCATACAAGTATAGAAGTCTTGGATCCTTTGAGGCTATTTTGAAACCTTGGTGTCGTCCAAGGTGAAAGTATGGAAGCCAGTTCCAACTGGCTTGGACGCCATGGGCTCATATCTTCTTTCTGGGATTAGCTCCTCTGTCATGCCTTCTTATTCCTCATCTATCTCAGATACTTCTGGCTCTCTTGGCTGGTTTACAAATATTGGGGGATTGTCATCTTCGGAAGTTTGTTCTGGATTCATTGCTTGATTGAGAGCTATCTTCCATTGATTCATCTTCTGATGAATTCAGAGATTCTGACCATGGAGTATCTTCTTCTGATATGCATCTTGGCTGGGAGACATAGAGGTCTGGAGCCTATTGGTCAGAAATCATCAAACTTTTGGGGTTGGACCCTTTTGAACCTTCTCCTTGGTCTCGCCTTTTCGTGGTTTATTTTTGTGCTGCAGGGGCATGTTTCCTTTCCCAAACCAATTTTGCGATATCAAAATCATGTTCTTCTTTTAAGGGTTGGGTGAAAGAGATTGGATTTTGTGAGGTAGATGGATAAGTAGAAAAGGTGTAGTCCAATTTAGGTGGGGAATATGATTGTGGAGACATAGGGAAGAAAGTAGGTTTTGAAGGGACAATCAGGGTTGTTTGTGGTTTAAAGTGGTCATTTCTCAAAAGCTGAATCTGTTCTTTGATGGAAATCGTCTCCTTTTGTTGTTGTTGGAAGAATTGAAAAAGTGAAGTTCCAGGTGGACAAATCTCGTATTGTAAATTTGCCAACCTTAGTTCCAATGCTTTGATTAGTTCGTCAGGGTGAGACGATGTTTGCTCCATCTTTTTCTCAATTGTTTCCACTTTGCTCATCATTTTGTTTTGTGTATGGGCCACGTTCTTTATGGTGTTGCCAATGTTGTTCAATACCTTGTTTTGGCAAATGGAGTTTTCGGATTGCCAGTTCATTGTTGCCTCGATGTCACTTGTTGGCGGTTTTTCTCCAGTAGGTAGCACTACGTTTTTCTTGAGAATTTTTGGAGCATGACTTATACCTTCCTTTTTAAAAGGTTGTAGTGAAGGAAAGTCTTGGGTATGAGTGGAGCTTGAAGGACTTAGCATGAATATCTGTGGTTGTGGGGGATTTGTGATTTTCGGAATTGGTGAAGTTTTAGGTTCAGGTGGATTTTTAGGTTGTGAGGTATGGGCTGATGGTGATTTGGGTTTGATTGTAGTTTCACTATCCTCCCAACTTGGAGTGAATTTTTCTGGTAATTTTGGCCATTCCTGGGGTTTGTAACTGACAAGAAATTCATATTTACCTGGACGGCTTAATGAGCCAATTGAAGGGTCTTTATTTTCATATTTGGCTCGAAATTATTTTTCAGTGGTTTTCCCCTCTCTTGGATTTTGGTTTGGTTTTGTTGAAGCCGAACCTTTCCCCATGACGCTGGTGGTGTTCATTATATTCTCCATTTGGATCTTCTAAACAGTCTCGACAGTCGCAATCAAAATCCCAAAGGCAGTGTCCCGTAAAGGAGCATTTGAACCACCAAGTTCTTTTTTCATTTTTGTCAAAATTTTGACACCAGTCAAGTTCTTCCATGATGCTTTGTATATTCCAAAAGAGCTCTTTATCAGGTTCAGGGTATGTATCTGTTGTATCTTTGGGTTGAATCATTTGGCAAGAAAAGATGGTTTTATTGGGTTTTTTGAGGTGGGAATGGTCAAAACTTATGCAAACGGTTTTGTCATTTCTTTTGGTAAAGTTGGTTCACCAGATTGTAGGGATTCTTCCGGTTCTCTTAACTTTTCATCATTTGTGATCCAGGAATCAAGAAGAATTTTGACAAGTTCATCTCTTCAAATTTGTTTAGGTATTTGGGTACACATGGTGTTTCCTTTGGTAGCATCAATATTTAGAAGTAAAGCGTTTTCTCCTCTTGGAAGACAAAGATCCATGGCATGATTTTGGACTCGCCATGCCATTTGGTGATGAAGAGTGGCTTGGATAGAATCTTTGGCTTGAGGGGCTCCTTGGATTTGGATTTGGATTTTTAGTGCTTCGGTTAAGTATGGATTATAAAGGGACATGTTGAAATTTGGAAAGATAGTGATGAAGACAGTCCCATCATTCAGGGTAACTTCTGCAGTACCCAAATCTGCATGTTAGTACTCCAAGTATCTTGTATCTAGAAGAGAAACTCGAGCTACAACAGGTTGACCTTTTCTTCCATGATATGTTAAAGCGATTCGGATAGCACCAAAATGGATATGGGTAAAACCATGATCTCTCCATTTCCTGGGAAATTCATCTAGGATTTGAAGAGTGATAAATTGTTCCTCTCGAGTGGCAAGAATAGGATGCTGGTCAAGTTTTGAGGCAGCAACATATTCCTAATCTCCTTTTGGTCTGTGTTGGATAAGGGAACGAATTTGGGTCCGGGGTGCAAATAATTTTTTGGCGAAAGCTGAGTATGGTTTTATGAGAGGTAGTTCAGTGGAGGATACTTTTTGTTCATCGGGTAGGATATCTACTTCATAGAGGTAATCATATTTTTTAGACAAGGTTTTATATAGAGTAGAAGACACATTCATTTTTGCTAGGGAAGAGGATGATGGAAATAACTCAGACATATTTAGTAAACTGTTCCTCCCTCCGAAAGTATGGGCTGGCTCTAATACCACTGTACGAGGAACAAAGCAAAAAACTCCAAAAAAGCAAGCTAAATCATAGACACAAACAGTTAATTTGTTTACCTTTCAAGTCTCTTCGATGAAGTCGAGAATTTCCTTTTGATATTAGACATTCTAGAATATACGAGATATTTTCCATCAAAAGCTCTACTTTATCACTATTCTAAAAAGCAACTTGATCAATAGACAATACAATTCTTGTTCCTTATGGAACTTAAGACAGCATGGATCATTTCTTTATAGAATGATAATTACTCATTGTGAATTATATGCATATATCATTTCACTTGTTGGAAGACGTTGCCATAATTCTTCTGTTATAAATTAGAATCTCTCAATCAACGTAATTATTGATTAACGATATAGTTTTATAAAAGTAGGGAGTATATAAATATGATACTATGGGAAATGTGAAAAAAGGATTTCTTATCTTCTTGTTAGCTTAAATTAAGAGGCAAATATTCGATTCTTGTATGTTGTTTAATCCGGAGTACAATAAAAATACGCACAATAGAGGAGGATCAAGTCAGATGGCAGTTTGATTGGTGGTTAGATATAGTATTATATTACATTTTTATCTTATTTCGTTTTTTCTCCTCAAGTCAGATGGCAGTTTAATTGGTGGTTAGATATAGTATTATATTACATTTTTATCTTATTTCATTTTTTTTAAATCATTTAATCAAAACACCTTTCCTTTGCATTTTTTTTTTGGAAAAAATATTATTCCCTTCAATTTCCATCCTAGTTTATATAACACTCTTTCATATTTAGTTAGTCTAAGAAAGAATGACATATTTATATATTTACTAACAATTTAATCATAAAATATACATTTTATCTATGATTATAGTCACACAAATATTTATAGGTTTTTTGAGATCACATATTTCAAAAAATTTCTTTTATTTAAACTCGTGATCAATCAAATACAATCACATAAATTGAGATATAGGGAGTAACTAATCATGACGAGCTTGCTTCTCGAAAATATTTCTAAAAGAGAATCATATGTTTAATCACCCTGAGTTTACTTTTGTTTTCTCGGATTATAAACTTTAAAAGAAACAACTTTTTTATCGCTTTTAATGGTTCATTTTCAAGAATTGAGGTAGCATCAACCTACGATATATGATTGTCTTTGAAATGTGACACGCCAAGTCATTTTGCAGGTATTGATCTCAACTGGTCAGTGGCTTTCTTCACTCCTCAAATGCACCATCATATGTTCATAACATCAAGTATTTAAATTTTAGAGGATTTAAATTCATAAAATAATTTAAATTATATTAAATTCAAGACTCTGATCCAAACAAATATTATAGCCAATTTTATAATTTCAGGAATAATATAAAATTATATTTAATGTATATATTAAAGTGGTAAGTCACTAAAAAATTGTATGACAATGACAATTTAATAATATTGTTTAACGCATAAAACAATTAGAATAAGTAAGAAAAAAAAAAGGAATAAAATATAAATTTCAAGGGAAAAATAGAATAATACTTATAGTTAGAATTATGATGAGAAAAGTCGTATATATGCTAACTTTCTCAAAGGACAAGAAAGTAATGTTTTCACACCCATGAGATTAAGTGTAACGATCCGGCAGGTCGTTTTGAGTGTTGTAGCCCCGTTCCTTTATTTACTGCTTATTTTATGCTCAATTATCGTTATGTGACTTATCGGGGTAGTTGGTTCGAATTCGAGGATGTTTCGGAATGAGTTGAGACTCTTAATCTCAAGGTTGGAAGCTTAAGTTGAAAAGGTTTATCGGATGTTGACTTATGTGTAAATGGCTCCAGAATGAAGTTTTGATGGTTCTGATAGCTCCGTTGGGTAATTTTGGACTTAGGAGTGTGTCCGGATAGTGATTTGAAGGTCCGTAGTTGATTTTGGCTTGAAATAGCGAAAGTTGGAAAATTAGAAGTTTTAAAAATTGAGAAGTTTGATTGAGAGTTAATTTTGTGGTTAACGGGTTCGGATTTTGGTTATTGGAGTTGAAGTAAGTCTGTTGTGTCATTTATTACTTGTGTGCAAAATTTAAGTGATTCGTAGTTTTAGCGTTGTTTGATGTGATTTGACGTTTCAAGCGAGTTCATATGATATTTTAGGACTTGCTGTTACGTTTGGTTGAGGTCCTGAGGGCCTGTGGTAAATTTCGGATGGCTAACGGATTGAAATTTGGACTTAGGTGATAACTGATGCTGCAGGTCTGGTTTCCTTATGCGCGATCACGTGAGAAGGTCCGCGATCGGGCATAGGCTAATTTGGGAAGCAGAGGTTTTATTCTACGCAATCGCGAGTTTTGGTATACGATCGCATAAGCTGGAGGAAATAGTGCATCATGAATCTGTGGGCTAAGCCGCGTTCGCGAAAAGGAAAGGAGGCAGGAGTTGGTCACGCACGTTGCTCTATGCGAACACATGGGCGTTTATGCGATCACATGGATCTAGAAAGATAGTGCATCGCGTTCGCGTGCGCTTGTCTGTATTTGTATAGGGTTAAGTTTGGCAGCTTACAATTTGTGCTTCGCGATCATGAAGCTTTTCCAGTGAGCGCGAAGAAGGACATCTGGGCAGACTTAAATATTTCAAAAACGAGGGTTGGAGTTTATTCAAAACTTGATTTTAGGAGCTCGGTTTGAGGCGATTCTTGAGGTAATTTTCAAGGGAGTGATTGGGGTAAGTGATTCTAACTTGTTTTGGTTAAAATACATGAATATATCATTGATTTTATCATTTAATTAGTAATTTGGGTTGAGAAATTGGGAAAAAATGTAGAAAACTTCTTAGGCCGAACTTTGTGGATTTGAGGGGGATTTTGGTGTCAGATTTGAGTAATTTTGATATGGTTGGACTCGTGGTTGAATGGGTGTTCGGATTTTGTAACTTTTATCGAAATCCAAGACGTGGGCACGGGGGTTGACTTTTGAGTTGACTTTTTTACTTTTGATTAAGAACTTAGCATTTTTATATGGAATTGATTCATATAGCTTGAGTAGGCATTCGAAGGTCGATTCGCGAGGAAAGGTCTTGTGAGAGTAGAGATTTGCACGATTTGAGGTAAGTAACACTTCTAAACTTGGTTCTGAGGGTATGAAACCCCGAATTACGTGTTATGTGATTGGTGTTGAGGTGATGCACATGCTAGGTGATAGGTGTGTGGCCGTACACTGTAGGAATTATGACTCGGTCGATTACGTGGAACTATATAGTTGAATAATCTTGTTGTTATTTGTATATTCTCCATGTGTTAGAGAAATTGAGTTGCGATTCATGTTAGAAATTATGCTTAGGCTACATGCTGGTACTGCTAGGACCCACAGAGGTCGTGTTGCATGTTGAATTTTTTGCTTAATTTGTAATCATGTACTCAGTCATAGTTATTATTTGCATATCATATCTCAGTCTCTATTGCCATTTATTGATATATCATATCATCATTGTTTGGGCTGATTATCATGATACTTGTGAGCCCGAAAGATTGGAGAGATTGATGACTGAGTGAGCCAATGGCCAAATTATGAGGATATTTATGGGATCGGGCTACACGTCGCAGCATGCTTTATTGATTCTGCCATAATTGGCTTATTATAGCGCTTGGGCAAGATTTGCCCCTCCGGAGTCAGACTCACGAGCAGTGAACGCAGGTACCTACTAAGTGCTAGAGCAAATACGGAGTGCAAATGCCGAGTGTGAGTGTCGAGAGCGATACCGAGCGATTTGGAGGATTGAGTGATAGTTAGGATGCAGTGACTGTGGGGATGGAGTGAATAAAAGGAATAATGATTGATACTCTGAGAGTACGCATATGATATCATCACTTCTTTGTATTACAGTTAGCATACATAACTGACATGTAGACATCGAGATTTATCATTTCTCATTTAAGTTACACTTGACATATCTTACCTGTTTGAGCTTTAACTGTTGAACTTGAAAGCATGCCTACATTTTTGTGCTGCATTTCTGTAATTGAATTGTACGTGTGAAGCTCGTCACTACTTTCAGTCCAAAAGTTAGACTTGTTACTTACCGAGTTAGTGTACTCACACTACACCCTGCACTTCATGTGCAGATCCAGGTACTTTCGGATACGGTAGTTGCACACTTTGGAGCTATTATTCAGTTCGGAGATCCTCGAGGTAGTTGCTTTGGCGTCCGCAATCCTTGACTCTCCTCCTTTATGATTTAGTTCTATTTGTGTTGTTTTCCTCTTCTAGACGGTATTTCAGACTAATTTACTGTATTGCTCATGTACTCAGTGACACTCGGATTTTGGGAAAATATTGTATTAAGTCACAGTATCTTCCTATCTGTATTTATGAGATTTTACTCTTAAACTCATTTCTTTATGTTTTCAAACTTAAATAATACATGGTTGTTGAAGTTGTCGGATTGCCTAGTATTTTGATAGGCGCCATCACGACATGTGAGATTTGGGTCGTGACAAGTTGGTATTATAGCCTAGGCTACATAGGTCTCACGAATCATAAGCAGGTCTAGTTTAGTCTTGTGGATCGGTTCGGAGACGTCTGTACTTATCTTCGAAAGGCTGTCGAATCATTAGAAAATCTTTACTTTCTTCTATTCTTGTCATGCTAATTTATTGAATCCAAAACTAAACTTCTGTTATTCCATTCTCTCATAGATTGTGAGGACACGCGCTACCGGACAGGGCGGACGGCCACCAGTACCACCAGCTAGGGCCACGAGAAGTCGGGGTCACAGTAGGGGCCGAGGTGCAGCTCGTACAGCAGCTAGAGCAGCACCTGCAGATTCACCGGTTGCTCCAGCTCAGGAGTAGGCTCCAGATGTGGTTGGGCCAGTGGGGCCAGCTTAGGCACCAGTTGTGCCCATTGTGATTCCAAGCCTTCGGGAGGCTTTAGCTCAGATATTGATTGTTTGCACTAGCCTTGCTCAGGTGGTTTTTGTTCAGACCGCGCCGGCCGCTTTTTAGACTGGGGGAGGTACTCAGACTCCCACCGTCTGTACTCTAGAGTAGATGGTGCAGGGATTTCAGACACCGGGGGCATTACCAGCCCAGCCGGTTGCAGTTGCTCAGGCCCAGGTGGGTCCCACTATGAGTGATGAGGAGCAGAAGAGGATAGAGAGGTTTAGGAGGCTCAGGCCTCCATCATTCAATGAGGCTGAGTCAGAGGATGCTCAGGACTTCTTGGGTGCTAGTGGATTTTTCGCACGCCAGGTATTCTGAAGACTTGTGGGGTCTCATTTACTACTTTTCAGCTATCGGGGATTGTCTTTAGATATTGGGAAGCCTATGAGAGGATCAAGCCAGTCGATGTTGCACCACTTTCATAACATGAGTTCTCCGTTCTTTTTTTGGAGAAATTTGTGACACCGATCCGTAGGAAGGAGCTGCGCATGCAGTTCGAGCAGTTACGCCAGGAGGGCATGTTTGTGACCGAGTACGAGATGAGATTTTCTAAGTTGGCTCGTCAAGCAGTTTGGCTGGTTCCCACTGAGAGGGAGAAGATTAGGAGGTTCATTGATGGTCTCAGTTATTAGTTGCGTTTTCTTATACTCGGGAGAATGCATCAGGTGCTAGGTTTGACAAGGTGGTTGATATTGCTCGACAGCCAGAGTTGGTCCATAGTCAAGAGCGTGACGAGAGGGAGGCGAAGAGGCCTCATGGTTGGTGGTTTCAGTGGTGTTCCTTCTGGGGGTAGTCCTACCACCGCAGGGGTCGTCCTTATAGACCTCCTCATATGGCTCGTCCAATTCATCGTGGTGCATCAGCTAGCCATGGTTCGCACAGTGCTCGTCGGGGTCAGTCATCTCTCAGTGCTCTCCCAGCTCAGATTTCATCCCGTGCTCCATCGATTCAAGGTTCATCTATGCCAGGTCCTTCTTGCAGTTATTCTAGTACTCGGGGCCCGATTCAGTCCCAACCACCACCAGCGGGGAGTTGCTTCAAGTGGGGGGAGTTTGGGCATGTATGGAGACAGTGTCCTCGATACTCGGGAGGTCTAGTTCAGCAGAGGGGTCAGGGTATGACTTCTGCACCAGTTACATCACCACCCACCCACCCAGCTCGAGGTGGGGCTCAGATAGCTAGACGTCGCCCTAGAGGGAGAGGCCGATCAGGTGGTGTTCAAACCTGATTCTACACTATTCCTGCCAGGACAAATGTCATTGCTTTAGATGTAGTGATCACAGGTATTGTTTTAGTGTGCCACAGATATGCTTCCACATTATTTGACCCTGGTTCTACTTATTCCTATATATCATCCTAGTTTACTCGTTATTTGGATATGCCTCGTAAGCCCTTAGTTTCACCTGTTCATTTATCTAAGCCAGTGGACGACACTATTATTGTGAATCGTGTATATCAATCGTGTGTAGTGACTATTAGGAGATTGGAGACTAGAATTGATCTCTTGTTGTGTATGGTTGATTTCGACGTGATATTGGGTATGGATTTGTTGTCTCCATGTCATGCTATTCTGGATTGTCACGCTAAAACCGTGACGTTGGCAATACCGGGTTTGCTAAGGATCGAGTGGAGAGGTTCTCTAGAGTATGTTCCCAGCAGAGTGATTTCATATTTAAAGGCCTAACGGATGGTTAGAAAAAGGTGTCAGTCATATTTAGCCTTTGTGAGAGATGTTGGTGCTGATACTCCTACTATTGATCTGGTAGTGTGATACTTTCCGGATGTGTATGCTACACAACAGGGATATTGACTTTGGTATTGACTTGGTGCCGGGCACTCAGCTCATTTCTATTCCTCCGTATCGTATGACACCAGTTGAGTTGAAGGAATTGAAAGAGTGGCTTCAGGAGCTTCTTGATAAGGGGTTTATTAGGCCTAGTGTGTCACCTTGGGGCGCACCAGTTCTGTTTGTGAAGAAGAAGGATGGTACTATGCGGATATGCATCGACTATAGGCAGTTGAACAAAGTTACAATCAAGAACAAGTATCCTTTTCCGCGCATTCATGATCTATTTGACCAGCTTTAGGGAACGAGGGTGTTTCTCTAAGAATGATTTAAGGTCTGGGTATCACCAATTGAAGATTCGGGACTCGAATAACCTAAAGACGGCATTCAGGAGCTGCTATAGTCACTATGAGTTTCTTGTGATGTCTTTTGGGCTGACTAACGCCCTAGTAGCATTCATGCATCTAATGAACATTATATTTTAGCCATATCTTGACTCGTTTATCATAGTATTCTTTGATGATATCCCGGAGTACTCACGTAGTCAAGAGGAGCATGCCCAACATTTGAGGATTGTACTACAGCGGCTGAGGGAGGAGAAGTTTTACGCCAAGTTCTCCAAGTGTGATTTTTGGCTTAGTTCGGTGACGTTCTTGGGGTACGTAGTGTCCAGTGAGGGGATTAAGGTGGATCCAAAGAAGATAAAGGCAGTTCAGAGTTAGTCCAAACCATCTTCAGCTACTGAGATTCAGAGTTTCCTCAGCTTGGTCGGATATTATCGACGCTTTGTGGAGGATTTCTCATATATTGCAACACCTTTGACCAAATTGACCTAGAAGGGTACTCCATTCAGGCGGTCGGATGAGTGTAGGAGAGCTTTCAGAAGCTCTAGACTTCCTTGACCACAGCTCCAGTTCTAGTTTTGCCTTCAGCTTCTGGCTCTTATACAGTGTATTATGATGCTTCTCGGATTGGTATTGGGTGTGTCTTGATGTTAGAGGGAGAGTGATTGCTTATGCTTCGCGCCAGTTGAAGCCTCATGAGAAGAACTATCATGTTCACGATTTGGAGTTGGCAACCATTGTTCATGCATTGAAGATTTGGAGGCATTATCTTTATGGTGTGTCTTGTGAGGTATTTACGGATCATCGGAGTCTCCAGCACTTGTTCAAACAAAAGGATCTAAATTTGAGACAGCAAAGATGGTTGGAGCTGCTAAAGGACTATAATATTACCATTCTGTATCATACCGGAAAGGCTAATGTGGTGGCCGGTGCCTTGAGTAGAAAGGTAGTGAGTATGGGTAGCCTTGTATTTATTCCTATTGGTAAGAGATCGCTTGTAGCTGATGTTCAGGCCTTGGCCAACCAGTTCATGAGATTAGATGTTTCGGAGCGTAGTCAGGTTCTAGCTTGTGTGGTTTCTTGGCCTTCCTTATATAATCGCATCAGAGAGTGCCAGTATGATGACCCCCATTTGCTTGTCCTTAAGGACATAGTTCAGCACGTGAGTTGATTCTTGAGGAGGCCCACAGTTTGCGGTATTCCATTCATCCGGGTGCCACAAAGATGTACCAGGACTTGAGGCAGCACCATTGGTGGAGGAGGATGAAGAAGGATATAAGGTGTTGTAGCTCGGTGCCTAAACTATCAGCAGGTGAAGTACGACAATCAGAGACTGAGAGGATTGCTTCAGAGGCATGAGATTCCAGAGTGGAAATGGGAGCGTATTACCATGGATTTTGTAGTTGGGTTCCCACGGACTTCGAGGAAGTTTGATGTTATTTGGATGATTGTGGATCGGTTGACCAAGTCCGTGCATTTTATTCCAGTTGGAAATACTTATTCTTCAGAATGATTGGCTGAGATCTATATCCGCGAGTTTGTTCGTCTTCACGGTGTCTCGGTGTCTATCATTTCAAATTGAGGCATGCAGCTTTGGAGGGCAGTGCAACGAAAGTTAGCATTCCACCCTCAGACGGATGAAAAGTACGAGCGCACTATTCAGATATTGGAGGATATGCTACGCGCTTATGTTATATAGATTTCGGGGGTTCTTGGGATCAGTATCTGCCACTTGCATAGTTTGCCTACAATAACAGCTACCAATCGAGCATTCAGATGGATCCGTATGATGCTTTGCATGGGAGACAATGTCAATTTTCGAAGGGTTGGTTTGAGCCGGGTGAGGCTAGACTTTTGGATACTGACTTGGTTTAGGATGCTCTGGACAAGGTTAAGTTGAGTTAGGATCGGCTTCGCACGGCACAATATAGATAGAAGAGCTACACCGATCGGAAGATTCGTGATGTTGCTTACATGGTTGGGGAGAAGGTACTACTCAGAGTTTCACCCATGAAGTGTGTTATGAGGTTCGGGAAGAAGGGAAATCTGAGCCCTCGGTACATTGGTCCGTTTGAGGTACTTCAGAGGATTGGAGAGGTGGCTTACAAGCTTGCCTTGCCGCCTAGCCTGTCGAGTATTCATCTAGTGTTTCATGTTTATATGCTCCGGAAGTACGTCTGTGATCCATCTCATGTTGGACTTCAGCACGGTTCAGTTGGATGGTGCTTTGACTTAGGATGTGGAACCGATAGCCATTTTGGATCGGCAAGTTTAAAAGTTGAGGTCAAAGAACATAGCTTCAGTGAAGGTGCAATTAAGAGGTCAGCCAGTTGAGGAGGCTACTTGGGAGACTGAGCGCGAGAAGCGGATCAGATATCCACGCTAATTTGAGACTCCGGGTATGTTTCTAGACCCATTTGAGGACGGATATTTGTTTAAGAGGAGGATGTAACGACCCAGACGGTCATTTTGAGTGTTGTAGCTCTGTTCCCCCATTTACTGCTTATTTTATGCTCAATTGTCATTATGTGACTTTCTGGGGTAGTTGGTTCGGATCCGGGGAAGTTTCGAAATGAATTGAGACTCTTAGTCTCAAGGTTGGAAGCTTAAGTTGAAAACGTTAACCGGATATTGACTTGTGTGTAAATGGCTCCGGAATGGAGTTTTGATGGTTCTGATAGCTCCATTGGGTGATTTTGGACTTAGGAGTGTGTATGGATAGTGATTTGTTGGTCCGTAGTTGATTTTAGCTTGAAATGACGAAAGTTGGAAAATTAAAAGTTTTGGTAATTGCGAAATTTGACCGAGAATTGACTTTGTGGTTACCCGGCTTGGATTTTGGCTCTGGGAGTTGGAGTAGGTCTATTGTGTCATTTATGACTTGTGTGCAAAACTTGAGGTCAATCGGACTTGATTTGATAGCTTTCAGTATCGAATGTAGAGTTAGAAGTTCATAAGTCCATTAAGCTTGAATTGATGCGCGATTCATGGTTTTAGCATTGTTTGATGTGATTTGACACTTTGAGCGAGTTTGTATGATGTTTTAAGACTTGTTGTATGTTTGGTTGAGGTCCTGGGGGCCTTGGGTGGATTTCGGATGGCTAACAGATTGGAATTTGGACGTAAGTGATAGCTAATGTTGCAGGTCTGGTTTCCTTATACGAGAACGCGTGAGAAGGTCCCCTCACACTTAAATCGTTGCTTGTCCTCGAGCAAATAAAATACACTTCACATAGACACGATCTTTTTAAAACAACTCTCCTAACTCATCACTCCAAGAATAATCAAACAGATTAAGCACAATACCGTATCATCCTCGCTTCAAGAGTTGATTCAATAGCACCACACATTTTTCACAACCTACTCATTTACTCTAATACAGAAGTCAAGGACATCACCTTTCCTTGGTGAATCAAGTGCCCTCACACCACAATAGAGATTAATTCCAAAAATAAAAGTTTAAGAATAATTAGGAAATTCACTCACTCTCAGAAGTAATATTCATGTGCTACAAAAGACGTACCATAAGCTTGCCCGTAATGTATTACTCTACTAATTGAGCTCATTTACTCAAGATCAAGTAGGACTTTATTTGGTTGTAATGTAGGTTGTGGGACGGGTAAGATACATTTTGAATATATTGACTACATCTCCCTAAGAACATTAATACATACAATTGACCGTTCAAAAACCCACACTTCTGTCAAATCATAACTCCACCCTCACATCAATATATGTCGACTCCCTACTTACCTAAGAACAATTACATTAAAAATTACCACAAAATTTCAAGTGGATCTTACATTTTTAACACAATGCACATTTCTCCTTAATTCAATAGCTTCACTCAAAAGCCTAATCAACACTCCACACTTTAACTTTTACAAAGTTCTTAACAATTTCAAGTGCTCGTGAGTCATGAGAAGGTTCAAATAAATAGTCAATTCAAGCAATTGGGTAAGGCTTGTAATGTGGTTTCCAAAGAAATAGGATATTACAGGCTTAAAGGGGTCAGCTAGGATACATAACAATTAGGTGGTTAATAACATATAACTGGCTCAACAAAGAAATGCCTATATCACTTCCAAGACTGAACAAAACTACTATTTCGCTTTGTAAACACACGGGGCAAGTTCTAGACATCAGATGCAATGCACAGAATACACAAAATCTCACATACACATGGCACAAAACTCACTTAGATCGGACTCATCAAGACACTCTAATCAAAGTAGTTAAGCAAAGTTAAGATTAAGGGTGGCTATTGGTCCGGTTCACACCGGACCGGAATCTGGCCTGGACCGGTCCGGACCGGTGTGAACTGGACCTTTTTAGAGGGGAGAGCCGGTCCCAGTAGCGAGACGGTCTAGGGGTTTGGGACCGGTAGAACCGGATAAAAAATGGCCCGGAACCGGCCGGTACCGGACCGGGCCGGACCAATAAAAGAAATTGGAGGCATTAAAAAATAGTCGTTGGCCAACGGCTCTATTGAGCAAATAGCCATTGAGCAACAGCCAAAAACGGCCATTTTACCCCATAACCACCCCTGACTATTTTTTCCTACAAATACCTCATTATTTCGTCATATTTTTCACACAAATCATCCAATTCTCTCTAATTCTCTCAAATTCTCTATAATATTGCTATTTTGCTACTTTGGCTATTTGTGTAAATTATACAATTTTGATTATTTATCAAGTTTTACTTGGAGTTGCTATCAAGTGAAGGTTCAAGTATCAACTTCACCTCAATTATACGGCTATATTTGGTTGGTCGTTCCTATTTCTACTCTTTTATTATATTTTTGTGATATATTTATTTTATTTGCTATAATTATGTCTCAAAGAGGTTCAATTGGAACTAATAGTGGGGGGCGGGCACGTGGTCGTTCGGGAAATAGAGGTAAAGGAATTGTTGGTAGTTCTAGTTAACACGTAGATGAAAATCAATATTATCATGATTTTAGCTCTTATACTCCACTTGATTCACAAAATGTAGAAGCGCAATTTAATTATCAAACTGGGATTAATTTAGAAGAACAACGTGAATTTCAAGCTAGTCCACCTGAAGTTCAGTCCAACTTGCCTCCTGTACCTCCCACTAGACCCCCGGTTAAACGTAAGGAAAGTTCTGAGGTGTGAGAATTTGTACAGAAGAAAATTGAAAATCAGACAGCTGTTTGTGGTCTTTGTGGAATGGTGTGGGTTTTTAAAACCGTGGGTAATGAAGGTAGGACGGATAAAATTAGAACTCACTTAAGAACTAAACATCCCAAGGAATAGCCAATGCGGGCGGAGGGTATTTATTTTGGAACCGAGCATGGGGGGGGGAGGGTAGCACATGACGAATCCTCGGGTGTCCAAGCTAAACTTAACCAAACAACAGGAGGGATTCTTAGTTATGATAAACAAAAGGATAGGGAAAATATTGGTAAACTAGTTGCGGTAGAGGTTTTACCTTATAGTTTTCCTTCTTCTACTGGTTTTGTTCATTATATTCAAGCTACATATAATCCTTCCTTTAAAGGTTTTCCAAGAACAACTGTTAAAAATGATATTATTAAATTTAAAAATGAATATATAGATTATTTGAGATATTTATTTGATAACTTTGACACTAGAGTATGCCTTACTACCGATTGGGTCGTTCTACAAATAACTGTGATCATATTACAATTACTGTTCATTAGATAGATTTTGATTGGGTCTTTCAAAAACGTATTATTGCATATAAAGTTGTTGATGAACCACATCGGAAATTATATTTCCAAAACAGTTTCATCAATTTGTCATGCATATTGTTTATCTAACAAAGTTTTTAGTATTACAGTAGATAATGCTATGAGCAACACAGAAGCACTTAGAAACTTAAGACCTATTTTAAACTCCCCCTTTTGAGGAATTTTTTCATGTTAAATGTGCATGTCATATCTACAATTTAGTAGTCAAAGATGGTCTTGACTCGATTAACAACATTATTGAAAAGGTTAAAGTAGCTATTGCCTTTATTTTAGAAATAAAAATCAAGAAAGAAAAAGAGAATGGGAAAGAAAATGTATAGAATTAGGAATGCCGATTAGGAGAGTCCCAAAAGAAGTTTGTCCTAGGTGGAACACTTTATATGAAGCATTAACTATTGCTTACGAATATAGAAAGCCTATTACTCAAATGTATAATAAATATTTTATGGAACTTTGTTACCTTAGGGAGGAAGATTGGAACCTTGTAGAACATCTCCTCCAGTTTTTAGAAAAATTCTATCATGCTACTTTAGAATTTTCTAGACAATATTATCCAACTACTCCTACCATGTTATATTATATAGCTGGCATATCTAAATTATTAAGATTACATAGGCAATACGACAAATATAAAATCGCTATAGAGGCCATGATTAAAAAATTTTAAAAATATTTTTTTCCAATTCCTCAACTTTTTTACATTGCTTCTATGTTGCATCCTGTATTTAAAATTAAGTTAACTGAATGACTTGTTCGGGAAATATACGCAAATTTAGAAATTACACCTCTTGAAATTGTAACTAATAACTACCCTAGTTTAGAAACTGCTCGTGCTAAAGTTTATACAGATACCGTAGCTGTTTTCGCGAAGTACGGAGCTTGGGCAGAGACTGCTACACCAACTGCACCAATATTGTCAACCGGTGAAAGTTCTTCTTCTTAAATAGGCAAAAGGCATGCTGGGATGAGCAGTTTTGGAAGACTTGATCAGAAGCTGCTTTCAAAACAAGATGAGTACGGGGAGGAATACAACGAGTTCCAAGTCTACTTAATCCAATATCCGAAGAAACTTACAAGTTTTGGAACTCACGATTTATTGAATTACTGGAAGAATCAAGAAGCATAATTTCCCATACTTTCAAAAATGGCCAGCGACATATTGAAATACAAGCGTCATCAGTTGCGCAGGAGAGCGCTTTCATCCAGGGAAGATTTCAAATTGGAGATCACAGACATTCATTTAGAGAAGAGACAATGGAGACAGGAGTTCCATTCAGGGCTTGGATCAGAGCAGAGCGAATAAACTTTGGAATACCGAAACTTTCGCCGAAAAAGACAGAGCGTATACGGATCAAATTTTGAGCGACGGAACAAGTGAAAACGGGAATCAAATAGCCAATGAAACGGAAGATGAAGAAGATCAAGACGAAGACGATGAACCGGAACTACAACAACCTGTTCCTAAGGAAAAGCCTACGGATATCTTAAAAAAATTAGCCAGCATGTTTAAAAGAAAGTAATTTTCTACATTAGAATACATATTAATAAAATTGCTCCAAGTTCACAACTCTTGTGTTCTTATTTCTTATTTTTTACTAACTTTGTATATATTTCAAGGTTTGAATCTAATTATAAACTTTGAAACTAATTCAAAGTTTGCAAGAATATTATTATAACTTCTTTAGCACTAAGTTTTAATTTTGAAACATACTTTTCATTTCAAATATATATACAAAGTTAGTAATATTTTGTTGTTATATTTTCAAAAACTTATAATTTTCTTCTTCTACAAAGTTTATTATGTCTTCTTATTTTTTATTTTTTACTAACTTTGTATATATTTCAAGGTTTGAATCTAATTATAAACTTTGAAACTAATTCAAAGTTTGCAAGAATATTATTATAACTTCTTTAATTTCTAAGTTTTAATTTTGAAACATACTTTTCATTTCAAATATATATACAAAGTTAGTAATATTTTGTTGTTATATTTTCAAAAACTTATAATTTTCTTCTTCTACAAAGTTTATTATGTCTTCTTATTTTTTATTTTTTACTAACTTTATATATATTTCAAGGTTTGAATTTAAGTATAAAATTTGAAACTAATTCAAAGTTTGCATGAATATTATTATAACTTCTTTAATTCTAAGTTTTAACTTTGAAACATACTTTTCATTTCAAATATATATATACAAAGTTAGTCATATTTTGTTGTTATATTTTCAAAACTTATAATTTCCTTCTTCTACAAAGTTTATTATGTCTTCTTATTTTTTATTTTTTACTAACTTTGTATACATTTCAAGGTTTGAATCTAATTATAAACTTTGAAACTAATTCAAAGTTTGAAAAAATATTATTATAACTTCTTTAATTCTAAGTTTAACTTTGAAACATACTTTTCATTTATTTACAAAGTTAAATAAAGGAGGGACTAATTAAAAAAACATAAAAAAAAAAAAACCGGTGGACCGGTCGGACCGGACCGGAAAAACCAGTAGACCGGTTGCCGGTGTCGTTCAAGGTCCGGTTGAGCCATTTCCAATCGGAGAACCGGATCAGAAAATACCGGTTTGGTCCAGTTTTGGCGCACCTACGGTACCGAAAAAATTTCCATCACCCGACCACTGGCCACTCTTAGTTAAGATCGTACAATTTAAGGTATTTATAAAAGAGTCAAAAATTGAGCCTAAGCGTCACAACTAAAGCACTTATTATTCTCTAGGCATAATAAAGTCAAGAGATATTGCTTTCATTTCAAATCATAGCACAAGATTTTCTACTCCTAAAATAACAAAAATTAATTACACCCAGTTCAAACAAAACCCTTAGAAAAGAATTGCAGTACAAAGAAAAATCAAGGGGAATTATTACACTACCTAAGGAATATACCTAAGGAAATTGATTTTAAAAAAGTTTCAATCAAAAGACATAAAAACAAATGCACATTTACATATTTACACATTTACATATTTACATACCCACCCCATACTTTAAATTGTGGCATGTTCCCATGGTACACAAATAAAAAGCAAGAGGTAAAGAAAACTCCCCTGGTCTTTTTTCGTTTTCGAGAACTTCTGAACTCCACCCTAATTCTGAATGCATTTTTCGCTTTCGCTCCTTGGGATTCTTTATGGAGCTCATTAAGCCAAAGTCTTTTAAGGATATTTACAACTCGCTCTTTTCTTTCTTTCTTAGCCTCATTTTAAGTAGTGGATTGTTCTTGTAGGATCATCCTCAACTTATTTCTGCATGCATTCACAATATCAATCACTGCATATTCCTGTAAATCCCAAAAATAAAATCCACATGATCAAGGTTAAAATAAGAAAATGAAGAAGAAATATCATGTGAATATTCCTGCGGTATGTCCAAGATCAATACTTCTTCATTCTCTTCTACAAAAAATTGTAAATGTGGATACGTGGATGGGAATTTGAACTCTTCTTTTATTGATGCACAATCAAACAAAGCCTCATCTTCAATCATCTCAGTTTAAAAGAGTCCTCTTACAGAGTGAAAACTCTCTTTGTAGATGTTCATCATCTCGGGTAGACTCATTCTCACCAGGTATATACTCCATATTTTCACCATCACAATACAATGAGCATTCTGAAAATGTACTTACTATTTGAATCACTTGCATTATTAGATTGTTAATGGCTTCATCATCTTGTGTAAACATCTCTTCAACCTTATGAACTTATACATAAGCTCTTCTAAACTACTATTCTCCCCTTGAGGTGGTTGCCTCACTTTACTTTCTTTCCAGACATAATAAGGGTATTCATTCCAACCAGAGTCAGAATTGTGCCCATATGAATCCTCATACCTGTACGGACTAGAAACAGAGTGAGAGTTTTCAAAATATAAACCATAGGAAGAATACCTACCTGCTTGACAATCAACTGATAGATGATTTCCACCGCATTTAAAACACATAGCAGACTGCTGAAAATGTTCAGCTGCTAACTCTTCAACCGTTTTCTTAGGCTGGTTGTACTCCATCTTTACAACATTTAGAGTTCAGTTTCAAGAATATGCTCTTCAAGATTTCTTCAACAAAAGAAATCCTGAAGAGAAGTTAACATAACAAAACTAAAAACAAGAGAAAGAAAGAAAATATAAAAGCTAATTCCTGAATTAGCACTACAAACTATTTCAAACACTATTGATTACCAATACCCGGCAACGACGCCAAAATTTTGACGAGCGTAAAGGACACACTTAAATTGTGCTCACTAATCAAATATAGTATAGTATAATTATCGTATCCACAGGGATTGGATTTAAACAATATTATCGTAGTTTGTAGCTAGATTGCTATCCAGGAGGATGAACAGTTGAGATTTATATAATTAATAATCTAAAATCTAAAATTATTGACTAATGACAATCGCAACAAAAGTAAGCAAGGAATCAATGGGAGAAAATAGGATTTTGACAAAATAAGTGCAAGATAATTGTCTGAGATTTTAACTCTAGATAATTCACTTCTAATGTTCAAGTGAGTCTCTCGAATTCACTTAATTATATTAAGTTTCAAACTTACAATATGAACATATTTAAGCTCTGTGAAGATATGCAAGAATGCGTAGTGGATCGGTCTTTAGGAACACCTCTTTCGATTATTCTCCTAACTAGATTTTAATCAATGATTCAACTAGCCTCTTTCGATTACTTAGAAGAATCTATGAACTCAACCAACAATATAGTGCAAAGATATCACAAATTATGCCTCTTTTGATTATAAGAACAAGTAAATATAGATTCAACAACTAAATCTTCCAAAAAGGATTCAAATACATAATAATAGAGTTATAATCCGAAAACAATCATCAATACACCAAATCTATCAAAACCCAAAAGGATCTACTCTATAGACATGGAGACGTTCTTCACAAATGAAACTAAAGTATAGAAAAACATAAATTCAATCCAAACCCGGATCTTGAGTGAGGAAGGAATGATGAAATCCTTGTGCTTGTGTTATTCCAACTCCTCTTTAGCCTCCTTGACCTCCTTTAGGTTGAAATTGTGTCAAAAAGTAGCGAAAATGGTGTTTTCCCTTGTATTTAAGCCATCCCCCAATAATCCCCGAACGAAATTACCCTTTTTACTAGAATTGGGAAGTCTAATATTTTTGGACTATCACGCCACATGTCGTGCCGCCTCGTGCAGTGCACATGTAGGAAATTCCAAAACGTGCCAAAATATGGTTTCTGGCCACTGTTTGCACTAGCGCTCCGCATGTCGCGGGACGGTGGTGCAAAATCCCAGAACATGATCCCGACTTAATTGCTTGGGCTTCTACTCAAACTTCAAAGCTTCAAATAGCTCGAATTAGCTCCACAACATCTACATAACTCGAAATCACTCTTACAAAGCATAAAATACACAACAAGTACAAAAACACTACCAATTAAAGCTCAACACAAGCAAAGTGTAACGAATTAGAGAGTAACAAGCGACTAAAACACGGGATTATAGCCTACCATAAGACCGCGATCGCATAGGCTAATTTGGGCAGCTGAGATTTTGTTCCACGCAATCACGAGTTTTGGTATGTGATCGCGTAAGCTGGAGGAAGCAGTGCATCGCAAACGTATGGGCTAAGCCGCGTTCGTGAAGAGGAAAGGAGACTGGAGTTGGTCACGCGCGTTGCTCTACGGGAATGCGTGGGCTTGTCCGCGTTTGCATAGGGTTTAAGTTTGGAAGCTTTTGATTTGTGCTTCACAATCGCGAAATTTTTCCCGCGATCGCGAAGAAGGACATCTGGCAGACTTAAATATTTCAAAAATGAGAGTTTGAGTTTATTTCACAATTTGATTTTGGGATCTCGATTTGAGGCGATTCTTGAAGAGATTTTCAAAGGAGTGATTGGGTTAAGTGATTCAAACTCGATTTTGGTTAAATTACATGAATATATCATTGATTTTATCATTTAATTAGTTATTTGGGTTGAAAATGTTAAAAAAAATGGAGGAAATTCTTATGCCGAATTTTACGGATTTGAGCTAGATTTTGGTGTCGGATTTTAGTAATTTTGGTATGGTTGGACTCGTGGTTGAATGGGTGTTTAAATTTTGTAACTTTTATTAGAATCTGAGACGTTATCACGGGGGTTGACTTTTCAGTTGACTTTTTGACTTTTGATTAAAAACTTAGCATTTTTATATATAATTGATTCCTATAGCTTGAGTTGATTGTGTTGAATTGTTTGTAGCTAGATTCGAGGCATTCAGAGGCCAATTCGTGAAGCAAGGGATTGTTAGAGTAGAGATTTGCACGCTTTGAGGTAAGTAATACTTCTAAACTTGGTTCTAAGGGTGTGAAACCTCGAATTACGTATTATGTGATTGGTGTTGAGGTGACACACATGCTAGGTAACGGGCTTCTGGGCGTGCATCGTAGGAATTGTGACTCGGTCAATTCCGTGGAACCGTATATTTGAATAATCTTATTGTTATCCATATAATCTACATGTGTTAAAGAAAATGAGCTGTGATTCATGTTAGAAACATGCTTAGGCTACATGTTAGTATTGTTGGGACCCACGGAGGTCGTGTTGCATGTTGAATTATTTGCTTAATTTGCAATTATGTACTCAATTGCAACTATTATTTGCATATCATATCTCAGTCTATGTTGTCATTTATTGATACAAAATATCATCATTGTTTGGGCTGATTATCATGATATTTGTGAGCCCAAGAGACTGGAGAGATTGATGACTGAGTGAGGCTGAGGGCCTGATTGTGAAGATATTTATGGGATCGGGCTGCACACCGGAGCATGCTTTATTGATTTATGCCATGATTGGCTTATTATAGTGCTTGGGCAGGATCCGCCACTCCTGAGTTTGATTCACGAGCAGTGAGCGCATGTCTCTACTAAGTGCGCGTGCGCGTGCGAGTGCCAAGAGCAAATGCCGAGAGAATGAGAGAATTGAGTGACTGTATGGACGGAGTGAATGGGAGGATTGGGTGATTGATACTCTGAGAGTATGCATATGATTTCATCACTACTTTGTATTACAGTTGACATACATAACGACATGTAGACATCGAGATGTATCATTTCTCATTTCAGTTACACTTGACATATCTTACCTGTTTGAGCTTTAACTGCTGAACTTGAAAGCATGCCTACATTTCTATATTGAATTTCTGTAATTGAACTGTACCTGTGAAGCTCGTCAGTGCTTTCAGCCCAAAAGTTAGACTTGTTATTTACTGGTTTGGTTGTACTCACGCTAACCTTGCACTTCATGTGCAGATCCAGGTACTTCCTAGTACGGTGGTTGTTGACTTTGGAGCTATTATTCAGTTCGGAGATCCTCGAGGTAGCTTCTTTGGCCTCTGCAGTCCTTGACTCTCCTCCTTTATCATTTAGTTCTATTTGTACTATTTTCCTCTTCTAGGCAATATTTCAGACTATGTTACTATATAGATGCTCATGTATTCAGTGACACCTGAAATTTTGGGGAATATTACATTGAGTCGTGGTATCTTCGTATCTGTATTTATGAGATATTACTCTTAAACTCATTTTTTTATGTTTTCAAATTTAATGAATGTGTGGTTGTTGAAGTTGTCGGCTTGCCTAGTATTTCGATAGGCGCCATCACGACATGTGAGATTTGGCTCGTGACATTAAGTAAAAATAGCATGGGCTAGTCAGTTGGGATTGGTAATCGAAAAATAGTCAGGGTTTGCAAAGTCATTAAAAAATAGCCACTATTTAATGTAGAGTTAAAATTTGGACAAATATATCCTAGTTGAAACACAGAAAGTTCCAGCATAATATGTTGGATTATGGAGCTCATGCATATAAACTTCTAGTATATTATGTTAGAATTCCAACACATTATGATGGAATCTTATGTGTAAAAAATTCGAACTCTAGTATATCATGCTGGAATTTCTTCGAATTTTTAGGGGAATTGTTGCGACCACGCACACACACAAGTATATGTGGTCGTCAAATAATAAAGTAGTGAGTAAAATATCATTCTCACTAAGACTTATGATTAACTTTGGCCAAATAACATAGATGACCCCCTAAACTTATCCCCGTTTTCCACTAAGGCATCTTATCTAAAGGCTTTACCTATTGAACACTTAAACCAAGTTAAAAGTATTTCAATTAAACACAGAATTGACAATCTCCCACCAAAATCAGCAGATTATTAAATCACACGTGGAAAAAACTTTAAAAGAATAACTAATTGTTGCCTCTCCCCCCCAACCCCAAACAATATTCGTCTTATTGGTTTCATTGGCACCACCACAATTCACTCCCATCCTTCATCGTTTCAGTTTCTTCTTCATTTTACCACCGCGATAATCACTACCATCTCCATCCATCTTCTTTATCACTGCCACCATAGCCACCACTATATGTCCTCAACTATTTCTGGCAACAAACCATATTTTCATGGACCACACTATTATTGTGACTTCAGTTATCCCAATCAAAATAAAGTCCTCATTATTGGTTTCCAAACCAAACTGTATCATTTGTTTGAGTTGATTTTCTGAGCAGTTCCCAAAATCAATGTTATATCCCAAAAATTGACTTTGAAATAGCTGAAACATTTCTCAATCTGTCCTATCTATCTAAGAAATGCTCAATGGCTACCAAAAGATGATGAAAAAGCTATCATAGAAGTCCCTAGTGAATGCACTTTTTCATAAAAGTAAAAGAAGAAACCCATAGCCATTTACAATATTTTTGAGTAATTTTTAATAAACTTTTTATGGTTTAAATTTTCTTGGAACCTTGCTCATGAAGTTTACACTTCAATCATGAAATTAAGAGATATTTTTAAAAAAAAAAAAATACAAGAGACTTTTAGTAAGTATCACTCCTGCAAGCTACTAAGGGGCCCTTTTGGATAATGCTGTGGCCCACCGCGGGCCTGGCGGGCCTAGGCCTGGCGGTCCCGGTCCTGGCGGGTCCGGGCCTGGCGGTCTCGTGGGATGGGACCGCCCCGCTACGGGCCTAGGCCCACGTGGGCCGGGCCCGCGGGCCCAACGGGCCTAACGGTTCGTAATTTTTTTTTTTAAATCAACGGAAATTTCTTTTAATAAGCCTTGTATATATATGTTGTATATATTGTATATATATACATATAAACTATGTATATGTATTATATAAATATATTGCTTTATATAAGTGTTGTAT
>MCJB01048616.1:57292-86781 GCA_002018475.1 Nicotiana obtusifolia | reverse complement strand
CTTAACTTTATTCAAAAGAGCGGATTCGTGGTTAGGATAGGAATATACTTAATCACCATGCTTAATTATATAATCGTGTTCTTCATGCATTCTTGCTAGATTAATTCCATAGGAATATAGGCATTAATCTTGTTAGGAATAGGCGAATAGTACTTCGGAAGAAGGCTATGAGTATCATTATGGATTAATTAGCAATCTTACATTAACTATATGAACGATAAGTCAATTAGAACGCAATAGGATTGGGCATAAAATCACAACCCTGGAATCTTTATTTTATTGATTACAATTACATATTTGTTCTTTGCAATTTCTAGATTTAAATTAGAATTACAATTTAGAATAAACTATATACTAAACTTGATCTTTGCTTGATTAAATAACGATATTAGTTGTTATAAAGTAGTAACTTAAGTCCTTTGGGTACGATAATCCGGACTCATTGTCCTATATTACTTGTCGATCACGTATACTTGCGTGTGCGTAAGGGAGCAACAGCTACCTACACAAAATGAACTATTCGAGATCAAATTAAACTCATAGCTCATGAGAGTCTTCACTTAGACATTTAAGCAAGCAACTCGCGGGCATAAGTTCGTAGGCTCTTTTGTAGCTCAATTTTCCCGCAAAGCACTACAAAATTTTTACTTTCCTACTCCCCCTCATCAGTGCAATCCTATCCATACCACCATAACTCCAAGCAACATGTTAAAACTACATAAAACAGCCCAACAAGAAAGCCAAGTCCATAAGAATCGCAAAAGCTCATTCTATGGGGGTTTCTACCCAATTTCTAGGTAATTACTTGTAAGGCTCAAAGAGATGAAGAGAAGGTTAAATCATACCTTAAAAGTTGAATAATACTCTACAACTTGAGTTATTTCAAGACAAAGCTTTCTTCCGAAAATCAAAACAACGAGAAGTCTACGATATTATGATTGTCATGTGATTCCTTATGTTGTAATCACTTGATTTGCCTTTGAAATTGATTGTGATTGATGGAGAATAATTTGGGAGAGTACAAGGGCTGATCTAGGGTTTAGTCTTGATGAAAATGAGGGCCAAAAACGTTGGAGGCCTCTATTTATATCACTTAAGTGGGGCCCACTGTTTTGTGGCAGTTTGCACCCTTGTACGGAAATACGAATTTCTCTCTACTCGGATGTCGTATCGACAAACGGTTAAATACGCTGGAAACTAGACTCGTAGATTTTCGATTTGATAGGTGGATCACCCCATAACTCCAAGTATATTGAGAGAAAAGTTCTTTCACAATTGACCCAAATTTCAGTAAAATTTACAAGCGTAACTTGCGACAAACTTTTTCAACTTCCGTGTCACAACTCATTTGACTTCAAAACTTAACGTATGACTATCATCCTATTTAAATACCTCAAAAAAAAATACCTTCTTACTATGTTAGCAACCTTACGATACGACAACGCACGAACACACAAGGTGTAACATTTCAATTCAAGAATTAGTAGAACATGTAAAATTAGTAGAACATTTTTACACGTTGTGTCTTTGAGCCAGTTTGAATTAGTTGATTTGAAGTAGCCGATAAGCATTAGGTGTTGAAAAGCACTTAAACTGATTTAATAAATAAGCAGTTACATGTTCGGATACAAGTGCTGAAATCGATAATAAGCTGTTGCAGTATTTGATAAAAAAAAGTGCTGATAAGCTCTTTTTTTGTTAAAATGACTTAAATAACCTTAAAACTGTTTATACTTATAAGAGCGTAATTTCTTCAAAATTTTAGATTCCAAATCGATTCAAATACAAAATATTCTATTTGTTATTTTATTTTAAATACAATTGTGCTTAGATAAGATAATTTGTACGATAAATATAATTTATTTTATGATAAGTATATAATCATAAGTTATAGTAATTAATAAATTGACAAAATTTTCTTAGTAAAAATAAACCTAAGTAGGACTTTGATGCTTACCTCCTTTACGGTAATATTTAAATTAATGTTTTGGATTAGTACTTTTTGTGTTGTTTAGAGACCTCTTTTGTTGGAAGGTTTCTGATTAATTTTGCGTGTTTGAGTTAAGGCTTTACTATTTTTGCTGAAAAAAGAAAAAGAAAACCTCGGCCCCTCAATGGTTTTGTGTTTTAGATTTGCAGCAATCCTTAAATGTTAAAGAAAAAGATGACCTCCCCCCTGAAAAAAAAAAATAGGACAAAATATTTGAAGAGAAACAAACACTGTCTTTATCACCACAATACTTAGAAAGTAATACACCAAAAATTTTATATGTCCTTATTTATTATATACAGTTCAAGGATTAATACACAATCACATAAATACAAATAGGTAAAAGAGAATTTGTTTATCTTAAATAATCAATGAGAATTGCAGACTCGAAGAGGCAGGAGAGGGGTTTAGGTTTTAAAAATACTTGTGGGAGTGAGTATCGATGTAATAGTTTTGTTCTAAAAAGGAATATTTTAAGAATAAAATAATAAAAATTTTGGTAAAACTTAACGTGTTTATAAGCTAAAAGTTCATATAAGCTGGGGCTAACAGGAAAAGTGCTTACAAGCTAGTTTGAACTGATTATAAACTTAGCCAGACATCCTTTTTATTTTGTTCTTGTTGTTATTGTTGGTTGCTTTCTTTTTACTGTTCTTTGGACGGAATATCAGAAACAATTTATTTACCTTAACAAGTAGATTAACACCTGTGTATACGTAAGCCTTCTCAGAACCACTTGTGAGATTTCTTCGTCGTCGTTGTTTTCGCCATCATATATGAATTTCATTCGATGGGAGAATTGCTCTTTTGACGATTAGCAGTTGGTGGAAAAAGCAGTAGACAAGATTTATAAACAGGAACTCCTTTGGGATCATATGAAATAGAATAAAGCAGAAGCAGTTTAACAAATCACTCTGTGCAGGAAATTCATTACCAAGATTTCCAGCCATTTTTAGGATTTTTCTGAAACAGTGTCAGGAAGGGGCATCTAATGGAGTGACTAGAATTATTAGTTTGTCAAAATTATTATATTCCAGTGGAAGGATTGCAATAGTACCAGTTGGATGACTTTTTCATCAATTGCATATTTTCGTTTGTGGAATTTTCAAATATTTGGACTATGGTGGTTGATTAGTTGGAATGTTTGGCTGTATTACTGGTTTGGTAGAATTTTCAAAGTCTTTTCTTTTCTTTTTCTTCTTCTTCTTCTTCTTCTTTTCTAAGATGATGAGATAAGCACATTGATGTCAATTTATAGACAGTTGAATGTTCGTTTTAGTGTTCATCTCTTCCCTCGACTTGTCAATACTCTTTCAAAACAGGTACTCGGGAATGAAGATATTGTTGGTTGATTTAGTTCTCTTGTTTTTGTACTTTAATTTAGTTAGCTGCAATAATATTCGTTCAGATACCTTGTTGCCTGGCCATTTCCTTACCTTTTCTGCAGGAGATAAATTAGTATCCAAACTCGGGAAGTTTGAACTTGGTTTCTTCTGTCCAGGTAATTCCGATAAGCTCTTTATTGGTATATGGTATTCAAACATAAAAACCAAAACTGTGGTTTGGATAGCAAATAGGGACAACCCCATTCGCCCTCCATTCAATAATTCTCATCTAGAGCTAACTGATGGAAACCTACAACTATTGGATACACTTAAACAAAGAGTTTGGAGTACTAATGTATCCATAGCTTCAAAGGAAGATGTCAATAGGGCAGTACTTCTTGACTCTGGAAATTTAGTTTTGACAAATGGCATTGAGATAAAGTGGCAGAGTTTTGATTATCCAACAGATACATGGCTTCCTGGTGCAAGGATTGGATTTGATAAGAGCAAGAACACACTCCAGAAACTTACTTCTTGGAGGAATCTGAATGATCCGGCTACAGGAAAGTACTCTTTGCAATTAGACAAGAATCAAAATGGTGAGTTAGTACTACTAGATAACCGCAGTGAAAGTTGGAGGAGTGGGCCTTGGGACGAAGGAGGGTTTGCTTCTCTTGCTGAACTAAAGGGCGGATACAACTTCAGCTATGATCCAACTAAGGATAGTAAATATATTACTTACAATGTCTTTGGTGAATCTGACATATCTCGAATTGTCCTAGACTCTCGAGGGTCGGTGGGTGTATGGTTCTGGTCCAAAGACCATCAGAAGTGGCTGTTAGTGTTCGATGGACCTGCTGATTTATGTGACCGATTAAGTATCTGTGGTTCTTTTGGAATTTGTAACTTACATTTTGCTCCACCCTGTGAATGTTTACTAGGTTATGAACCAAAGTCTAAATTAGACTGGGATAGTGGTGACTATTCTGGTGGGTGAGTGAGAAAAACTCCAATGCAGTGTGGCAACAAAAACGTAGGTTTTGTCCGTACACAAGATATGAAACTTCCTGCGTCATTTGAATCAATGCTAGTGGGGAATGATCAGATCTGTGAATATATATGTTTGTCCAATTGCTCATGTAATGCTTATGCTTACAGCAGCGGTGGACAGTGCTTATTATGGAACGGCGATCTGTTCGATCTGAAAAGATTACCTAACAATTCAAGTCAAGTAGAGTTCAACCTTAAGCTTTTTGAGAGCTCCAACAAAGGTTCGCTGCTTCCAAGCTGTATCTTGTTCTAGTGTGTGCTTCCCTTTAACTGAAAAAATGGTATTTTCCTCCTTTCTTGATCTGCCTTATTGTTTAGGAAAGAAGAAACCACTGTTGGTAGCACTAGCAGCATCCATCACTTTAGCAATATTTGTCTGTGGTACATGTTACTTTCTATGGAGACGAAATCTCAGGGAAAAAGGTATATCTCTCTCTTTCAGCATCTATCTCTGTGCTTTATGAACATACTCCATGCTCGTTAACAAATCCAAATCTTTCTACATACTCTATGCTCATTAACAAATCCTAATCTTTCTTGAATGTGGTTAATTTTCGTGTGACATTCTAATTCTTAATGTCAGCAGGTTGAATGACTTAAATGACTTCTACTTGACATATCTGCAGAGGGTCATCAAAATTTAGCTTTTTTTTAGTTGATCATGGAAAGGAAACTGTATTCTCGTTGTCAATGAGAATAATGGACTAGATAAAAAGTTAAAACTGCGTATGTTCGGCTTCTTCTAAACTAATCTATACGCTTGCCTTATTTCAGGGATTTTGAGAAAGAAAAAGTTCAGGGAAATGTTACTTTCTGAGTCAGCAACAAACTTGGCAAAACCTGGACATTCCAGTAAAAAGGGACAAGAAAAGAAAAGTGACATTGAACTGAAGTTCTTTGAATTACATGACCTGAAAGTTGCGACAGACAATTTTTCCCTCGACAATAAGCTTGGAGAAGGAGGTTTTGGGGCTGTTTTTAAGGTTTTTCTACTACATGAAAAAATATACTAACAACCTGAATACCTGCAACACCAAAATCTGCTCCCGCCTAAGGAAAATGGAAAAAGCCCCTCTTGAAATGACCAGATAGCATACTGGTTTAAATTTGCGTCTTTTTCATATTGAGTTTTCAAGGTGTGATAATTAATAGTTCGCAATTTCTAGGGTCAATTGCCAGATGGGCAGCAAATAGCTGTGAAAAGGCTATCAACTCAATCAAGGCAAGGTATAAGTGAATTCAAAACTGAGGCCCTTCTCATTGCAAAACTCCAACACAGAAATCTTGTTAGGTTCCTTGGCTGCTGTGTAGAAGACGAGGAGAAAATGTTGATATATGAATACATGCCAAACAAAAGTCTAGACTATTTCATATTCGGTATGATTACTCATCACCTGATTTTGTGTTAACCTTTTCCTCCTGTCAAATAGTGCTTACTGGATAAATTTGATATGAACAACTTAGACGAGAGCAGGAAGTCGTCGCTTGATTGGAAAAAGCGGCATGAAATCATTATTGGAATAGCTAGAGGGATACTCTATCTTCATCAGGACTCAAGACTGAAAATAATACATCGTGATCTGAAAGCCAGCAACATTCTTTTGGATGAAGATATGAACCCCAAGATATCAGATTTTGGTACTGCTAGAATATTTAGTGGAAACCAAAATGAAGCTAAGACTCTTCGAGTTGTTGGAACGTAGTAAGCAAACAAATTCTACAAGGGATTTTTCCATCACATCCTTACCATTTACCAATACTTTGCATACTCATTAGAACCCCCTTTTCTGTGCAGTGCCTATATGTCACCTGAATATGCTCTAGCTGGTCTGTTCTCAGTAAAATCCGATGTTTTTAGCTTTGGCGTTATGTTATTGGAGGTCATTAGTGGAAAAAAGAACAGGATATGTTATAACAGTGATTCCCCTCCAAATTTGATACGGCAGGTAAATTTTAAAGATGCAAGCATTAGAATCTTTATCTATGACTAAAAATCAATATCCATTTCAATGAACTGCTGCTTCAGGCCTGGGAACTGTGGAATGATGGCAAGGCTTTTGAGCTGATAGATCCAACAATAGTTGATTCTTGTCCCAATGAGGAAGCATTACGCTGTATTCAAATAGGACTATTGTGTTTGCATATCGATGCAGCACACAGACCAACCATGTCATCAGTTCTGTTCATGCTAAGTAATGAGGCAACAGTTCCCTCCCCGAAGCAGCCATTGATTACCCTTACCTCCAACTTGAATACTACAGAAACAACATCATCTTCGATCAATGAGGTGACAATTACAGCACCTGATGTTCGTTAGTTGTCTGATATGTTTATGTATTTCTGTTATATGTTGACCAAACATTCAGGTTGGCACTACTTCCTAAAGTATGATTTATCTTCCATGACTCAGTGCATTAAATTAGAATAGAATTTGATATAATAAATGATTGTACTTTGACAACTGCTCATCGAAGGAAAGAGAGATTGAAACTACAATGCTCTTATATCATGAACTTACCTTTATTGTTATCAATCATAATCCTACTACAAAACAAAGGTCAAAATCTTAAAGCAATACTTCAAAAGATTACTTACCTGTTGTCTAAGTTACTCGGACATGGGTGCGGATCTAGAGGTCGGATCCTTCGAGATGTAAATTTTAAGATTTGGGGATACAGTCCTAGTGCGGATACGGGTGCGGGAATCCGACTAAAAATAATTCAAATAAATAAAAATATAAAAATATCTCTAAATTATGAAAAATGTTGTGGAATACTTACGTATAGCTTGTAAAGTGTGGATTTCTTTTTTATTCTCAAGTTGTAGATAAGTAAATGATTGATTTTCTAGATAAGGTATACTATTTTCTTCAAATTAACCCTACTTTTGGTTCTGGTTTCGGGAATCAAACAGTGGCGGAGCCACCTTATAGGAAGGTAAAAAGAAAATTTTATTTTGTATATATACTATGTATTGACTCCCTTAATCTTTTGGTATGTTTACTTTTATATATTTTGACACCCTTTAATAAAAAATTTGGCTCCGCCACTGGAATCAAATTGTATCTCGTTACAAAGAGCGCCATTTAATTCACAGATAAAGTAGAAACCTTATGCAATTATGTTTCTCTTCTACTGATCCATTGCCACCTATCGAACAAAAATCGTACTTCTGTGCAATATCCAATGCATATTAAAGCACTTAGCGGCTTAGCATCAACAGAGCAGCCTGCGAATTGGTGCCCGGTGACACAGTAAAGGTTGAACCATCAACAACTCTGAGTGCCTCAGTCTTAAGTTCCTATCAACCACTTACCCAATAAGACAGCCGCCATGGTAATGCGATATTGTGGTCACAACGACAGAACTATCCCATCAGAAAATCATTGGATAGATCAGCAGGCAATGAAGGTCCAACATACCCGAAATATATAGGACCAAACTCTAAATCTAACATTGGGAGTGAGAGGTCAAGTTTCCGTTGCTATTAGAGTCCAACCCCACTAGCTAGTCTCTTGCTGTTTCCAACCAAGAATGGACTAGCACATTAAATGAGCTGTTTTCACAATGGTCTCCCTATTTCCAAATATGAATCTCAAAAAAAAAAAAAAAAAAAGTACAGAAAAAAAAGAAGAACAATATTTTTTCCAAAATAGGTGTCAAATACAATATTGAATCCAACAATTCATTCACGAATTCTGTAGAACCAAATGTTTCGGGGTCAAACCCTAGCTAATATGCATGAAACAATTATAAGTACAGTTTGATATGTATTTCAGAATCCACTCTCTAATTCAGAACCCACAATGTTATATCTGGATCCATCAGTGGTAAATGCTTAACATAATTTCTAGCGACCATGAATTTTAGTAATAGACATGTCATTAACAGATGTTCCTATACTTGCTGATGAAGACGGTGTAACTGAATCATAATTCTGTGATCTGAATATAAAGCTAGGTTCTTTAGGGAAAGGAAGTTTGGTTTCATTGCACAACATGAAGACCACTTCCGACATGGTTGGTCTGTCGTTTACAAACGATTGTACACACAAAAGGCCGATGTGGATGCATCTCAAAACTTCAGAAGCTTCATATGAGTCCCCTAACAATGGATCAGCAACATGTAAAGCTTTATCATTCTTCCAAGAATCCCACACCTGAAACAGAAATACCAAAATCAACATTTCTAGCAATTCCTGCTCTATAAGAGAAACTATAACACCTTAAAGAAGCAACTCAAGCTAAAAATAGAAATGCTGAATAGTCGGTCTATTCACAAATTTAAGAACCCAAAAAAAAATTTGTTTTAAGATTATCATTTGCAGTACTTACATGTGTGACACAGTTATGTCTAAGGCAATTGTAAAGTAATATAGGCAATTTCTTGATTTTAGTAGCATGTATATATATATATATATATATATATATATTGTAGAACGCACTTACATATCCAGCTAAATGTTGAGATTTCTCCTGATCATACTGAGAGTTGTTCTTTCTGCCAGTAATAATCTCCAAACACACAACCCCGAAACTGAAGACATCAGATTTCGCTGAAAATTGCCCTACCATTGCATATTCAGGTGACATATAGCCACTGCGATCAATCAAGCAATGTCAAGATTTATATTTTAAACTCAAATGAACACATCTAACAGAACTCTCACATGTGTATGCATAAAACTTGAAACACTTACTACGTTCCAACAACTCGATTTGTGTTTGCTTCAATTTGGTCAACTCCAAAAATTCTGGCCATTCCAAAGTCTGATATTTTTGGTTGCATGGAGGCATCTAGTAAAACATTGCTTGCTTTTAGATCCCTGTGTATAATTCTCAATCTAGAATCTTGGTGAAGATATAACATTCCTCGTGCAATCCCATGGATGATTTCCAACCGTTTTCCCCAATCCAACAAAGACCCTTTTGTTTTATCTGGAAAACAATTTGAAAGTTTATGCATAAGCAATCCATTAGGAAAACACAAACATTCAAGCAGTACTTGTTAATCAACAGCAAACATGTAAAAACATGTAAAGTTTGATGGTCAAGTTAAGATTTCAGGTCCTGGAAATGTTCTTACCAAAAATAAAACTATCCAAGGATTTGTTTGGCAAGTATTCATAAACCAACATCTTCTCTCCTTGTTGACTACAACATCCTAAAAGCCTCACAAGATTTCTGTGCTGGAGTCTTGCAATTAGTGTGACTTCATTTCTGAACTCCTTTGCTCCTTGCCCTGAAGTTACTGAAAGTCTTTTGACAGCTATTACCTGTCCATCTTTCAGGTGACCCTGAAATTGAATCCAAGATTATTATTTGGTAAACTTGGCTTAATACAACAATTTATTAAACCTAACTGCAGCCTCCTATAAAGATCATGTTGGTTGAAAGGCATTCAAACATATTTGGGAATCATTACCTTGTATACGCTACCAAACCCTCCTTCACCAAGTTTGTTAGCAACAGAGAAGTTATCAGTTGCATTACTTATTGTGCTTAGGTCAAAGATTGAGATTTCTGTTGGTTCACTTTCATCCATGGACTCATAGGATGCTAAATTTTTGTTTAATGTATTTGGATGGCTCTTCTTATCTGCACATCAGCAAACACTGATTAGGATCTAATGCAATATGCAATTACAACACAGTTTTCATGTACCTCTAAGGTAATAACATAAAGTAAGGAGAATTAAACACAATGTGGTATAGCGGCTGTTCAGATACTGAATAATATCATTACCTTTTCTCCTTTTACTAATCACCAAAAAACATGCCAAAAAGAGTCCAAGAATTATTGCTGCAGCGGATCCTAGTACAATTTTTGTCACTCTTTTCCTGTGATCGCTATTTGGGTTGTTGGAGAATTGTGCTGAAAGGAACGAAAAATGAAAATTTATATGAACACCACGGCTAGATTTTTGTACAATATGGATCTAATCACACAATATTTAAGTTAAATCCTTACCTAACTCAGATGCAGACACTCTGCTATAGAAATCTTGGCCCCCATCTGTAAATTGCTTTATGTCTCTCAAGTCACCATACCAAGTGATACACCCACTTCCCCCTTCACTAATGTTAGCACTTGCATAGGCCGCGCAGGAACAATTTTTCAGACAGAAATGTTCACATTCCTGCAACCCCATGCTTTTGTTCATCAGAGCTGTATCAATATCTGGGATTTTCACATGACTCAACTTAACAAACCCTTCACCACTATTGCACACATTTTCATCCTTCTTCCTCAAGCATCCATGGGATCCATCTCTCAAGTACCATTGTCGGCTTAGCCTCGGCTCATACCCTGGAAGACAACTACATTCAAATTCACCCAAATTGAACAAATTGCAATTGCTAAATGCTCCACAATGTTCATAACTGTCACACGAGTCCTTAGGCGCAAACCAAAATTGCACCCATTTCTGCTCACTCTCTTGCCAAGTTACCCGGTTCAACATCCCAGATTCATTCAAGACCATTCTTGAGATTATGGAAGTGTCTTTTATGTGATATGTCATGGAAACCTCGCTATCATTGTCCACATAACTGAGGCTGAAGATGAATCTTGGGCTCATTTCCGGTACACCACTCCAACCATGACCAGTCCAGGATCCTGTCCGCCATATCCTGCTATAGTTCTTATACAAGAATACTTGAGGTGTCCCATTGAACTCCATTATGTAACGATACTCTCCGGTGCCTGGGTCGTTCAATGATTTCCATGATGTTAGAAACCGGTTCAACCCTGTTCTCTTGTCTATCCCATATTTCATTGAAGGAAGTAGGGTATTGGTAGGATAATCAAAGCTTTGCCATGCAATGATATCCATTTTCGGGTCCTGAAACAACATGAAATTCCCTGAATCCCACAGCTTAGCACTGTACAAGTCTGCTCCATTCTTAGCTGGAGAAATGTTTGTCTTCCAGGCTGAAACTTTCGTTTTCGTGTCGAGTACAACAAGATTTCCGGTAGAGTCAATGGTAAGAATCCCAGATGTACCATTGATGGGGTTGTCTCTATTGGCAACCCAAACAACAGTTTGTTCAGGAACATTGTTGTACCAAACTCCGACGTATCGTTTTCCAGGGAAATTCCCAGCAGGGCTAAAGAAACCCAGAACAAAGGATTTTCCAGAAGAGATTAATAAATCTCCATCTTTGAGAGAATGGTTAAAGGAGATGGTGTCTATGGAACTGCAAAATGGGACGAGAAATGCAAGAACTATTAAGAGCTCTTTCTTCTGACACATGGTTTCTGAAGTGAAATAACTTCTTTGTTTAGGTTGTTCACAGTTTAAAGTCTAGACCAAAGTAAAGGACATTAAATTTTGCCACACAGAAGTTAGATGGAGGGGGACCCCATATTCTTAATTAAGCTTATTGATGTACAAAATTATTACTTTCTCTTGAATTTTAGAAAATATCTGGAAATGACCAAAAGTGGGGACTTTACGTGAAGTTTATGATTACAATCTTTTGGGATAGCATGGTAGAAGGACTCAGTTATGTAAACCGCGTAGTGATTAACGAAAGAAACCGATCGAGTAAATTTAGCGAATAGAACTTCAATCCATATATGCTGTTTCGATAAAGACTAGGTTATTGTCATGCGTTCACTTTCAAAATTAACTTGTCGGATTTTGTTTGTGTATAATTAATTGTTAACAGTGGCGGGTCACATTGAAACTAAGTTACACTATTTTGATAGAATTTTTTTTTTATTTTATATATATTTATTATACGTTGACTCCCCTTAACTTTTCGATGTATCTAATTATTTATATTTTAATATCTTTTGATGAAAATTTTGAATCCGCCACTTATTGCTAACGTGAGAGACTCGTGAATCCTAGTAAAAAAAAAAAAAAAGAAATTACAAGTATGGGTTTGTAGAAAATTTGAAGAATAATCAAGGAAATAATGTTCTTGATCCCTGTGTTATTGCATTATTCTAGTTTTAATCTCTGTATTATTTAAATGAACCTTCAATTAATACAGATGTGCAGCTTTGATCCCTTGGACTAACTGTCAAACTTAACAGAATCATTATGTGAAAAACCCCATTGTAAAATTCCCAGAAGGAACCACCAATTAGAACCCCAAAATAATGACTTTTCGAGCTGTTTACCCTTAGGAAAGGATAACAATTGAATTTAGACGCGATTTTAAGGATATGTGGATTAATTCAATACAAGTAATTAATGACGTTAGATAATCAAATAAAAGATAAAGTAAGTAGCCAAACCAATGATGATAGTGAGTCCGGGCTCGATTAAATCCCTAACAAGGAACCTGCCTTCGGTTCCGAACTAGCACTTATCAAGAACTTATGAACGAAAACAAGAACTTTGAATAACTTTCAACAATAGAGAGAACAAAAGTATATTGCCTTGGTATGCGTGTTACAGGGTCACTAATGAATAATTATCTTTCCCTTTATATAGTAGGGGAATTTTGCCCCGGATACAATTTTAAGAAAGGTAAAAATCTTCCTTTTCGCTAGTCATTGATTTTCTGCCGATACGGGTCGAGATTCACGTCGTGATATCCGGTTGGGCACGGATATCACGACCTTTTGTTAGTCGTGTGCTGTCGTGTGGTGATGTTTTCCAAAGTGTTGGGACTCGGATAGAACCCGGGGGACGTGGTCCGATGGCTCCGAAGGCAGATGTTTTGCTCGGGCGCTAATACGATAGGCTCCTAACTCTGATTTCGATTCCTTACAATCATGTCCCTGCTCTGTTTGCCTCACCGGAAAATCGGGGTGCTCATTGGGCTCGGTTTCACCCGTATACACTAGCTACGGAAGATTCATTGTTGCACTGGTTTAGCAGACTGCTCAATCTCCTTCCCCTCACTTCTTACCAATATGGATTGTGACGGAGTGGTAAGTACTCATTTATCCTTAATCAGAATTAAGAAGTTTCAGGTTCGAGCCATGATTATAAAGTCGCGTTTGTTAGGAAAAGCTTTACCCTCTAGTGAGGGTCTTCTCAATGCGAATCGGGATTTAGTTAGGACTCGTGTGGGTATCGGACACAAGTGAGAAATCAAAAAAAAAAAAAAAAACGTTTCTAGCTTTCTTACAAATTAAACTGAAAATAAGAACAAATATAGAGTCTTGACGGTTGAAGGATCAAGAATACCTTCGAAGTCAATAATTCATAGACTAAAATTGTCCTTTGCCAATAATCAATAATATGATATTAGAGAGTAGGAGAGAGCGTGTACATCGCATATATCATGAAATAATACTACTGAAGATATATATTTAAAAATCGAACATAATTTGTTATTGTACATTGAATAGTAAAATTAATTTAACATTACTACTTTATATACATTTAATTCTATACCGTATAAAAATTGATATCATTGAGAAGGACTAGAAGATGATATGTCATATGTCAACCTCTAGATAGATGTATGATGTACAACTACTTATTAATCAGTACCATCTTTTTTGCTAGAAAGTGATGCTTATTTTTGTTCTGATCAACTTCAGTATTTTCTTCCTTCCATATATTTCGAAAAATTCTTGTAATATTATAAGGATACCTAACGTTATTGGGAGAATATATTTTAGTTTGAATTTATTGAAAGAAATATCAACCGCTACTTTATAAAATAAAAAATATTTTAAAATTGATTCTGAAAGTTGTATCTAACGAAAGTGTAATTTGACACTCCAAACAGCAGTAATGCCATATACTAGACATATAGAGTCTGTAGAATGCATCAAATTGCATTCTTTGCTTTAATCAACACCTTTTGTAAAAGCACAATTTTACTGCTGTTTAATGATAACCATATGATGTTTACTCATACCAATATATTTATGTGGTTTTCATTTCTACAAGCACTCTTTCTCTAAACCTTACAAAACTTTGATATAATGTATTGGACAAAGACATGAATTTAATCAGTGGTTATGTGTTTTGATCCACGTAAAGTTGAAAGTTCATATATTTTTGACCAATTCAAACCTTATATGTTGTCTTTAATTTCTTGCAATAATGTTATAATTTGTACACGTACGACATATTATGCAAGTGTCGGATCATTGATGGATCTAAATTACTAGAAGTCTTTATTACTGTTGCAATCACAATCCTCAGTTCAGCTATATTTATAACTAAGAAAAATTAAAAAAGATAATGCATTTACTTGAAATCTATTGACTCTAAATTTTATATTTGTCTTTATATCAACAACTTTTGTTTTCTTCCATTTAATAATGTGTGATAATTCAGTTCTTCGCTCAGCACCGTGCAATTAGGCCACGTAGTTTAAATACGAATCTGGAACAAAAAACCTCACTAGAAAAGGAGACAAATATATATATATATATATATACCTTGTTATTACGTCATTATTACGTTTTAGTGAAATTAAGTGATGGTTTTTAAGGTGAGGAAGCTTGAAGTTTCTGCATCCAAAAATTATCTTTTCCAGTAAAATCCAGGTTGCTTAGTTAGGTGTAGCATTGGGTTATCACTACCCAACATCAACAATACCCTGGCCAGAGCCCAGACGGACCAAATAAGAAGAGAATACTAAAGTAGTAGACGCAATAGCAGTCTACAGATAGTATAAAAGAAGTCGATCATTTGTTTTACCATGATTTGTTCAGACGTTGTCCCTCGGGGACATCCGATAAAAAGATTTTTTTTCAAACGTTTGCTTAAATATAGCTAACTACAAAGCATTGCTATTTATATAATTTGTGTAGTTTCTAAATACGTAAATAGAAAATTATAAAACTGATGTCTAAATTCATCTTGATAACCAAGATGCGTTCACCTTCTGAACCAGCCATTCTTGTTGGCATAAAGAGTTATTTACATACATCCCAATCCCAAAGTGTAAAAAAAATTATAGATCATATACGCCATTTGAATCCAATATCTCCAGGCACCATAAATATCAAATTCAATGATGTTATAGATTATGTTAATAGCAACCGCATTAATTACCAAATAATCAAGATCCTGTTTGATAGGGTGCACTGTATCATTTCAAGCAAAAGAAAAAGCAGAACTATTAGAGACACTGCCAAATTTGGTGCCTCTTGAAAAGATAGAAATATATAGAAAAACTATAATGCTTGCATTGCATGAAGTCACCCAAAACTCAACAAGATACATAAATTCCAAGTTAGAAAAGGTCATGTAAAGGGTGATAAATGATCCTTTTCTTAGCAACACTAATTTCCCTAGAATTCCCACTTGCAAGCTCCCAAAATAGGAAGCTCAGCCTAATCCTCTTTTGGGTTGTTTGCCAGCAGGAATGCCATTTTCATAGTTTCAAGTTATACTAGTAAGCGGAATAAGAAAAAAGACTTCAGACCCCCTTACATTAACTGAGTTTGTTCTCTGTGCATTTATTTCTTGAAATTAGGTCATCATGATCTTCCGGTGAGTTCAGTGATAGTGACCCCATTCACACTGTCGCGACTCCTGAAACTGTTACTCCACTCTCTAGCGATGTAAGGTTCCACTGGCACACAATTTAACCTTGAAGTTTCATTCTGTTCTAGTATGGAAAACACCTGAACCATTGAAGGTCTGTCTTGGACACGTCGTTGACAACACAAGAGCCCAACAAGAATGCATTGTAAAACTTCATTCCTATTGCCTGATTGTTCTATCATTGGATCCAATAGTTCTACGGCCTTCCCTTCATTCCAAATTTTCCAAGCCTGATCATCGAAAGATCATACATGTACAATCTTTTAGCACAAGGTGCAACTTTTGTGTAACCAATTTAAGAAAGTGAAATAGTAACCATAACCAGGGGATAATATACTTACATAGCCTACTAGACCAATATCATAGGCTGGGTGGTGATAACCCCAATTCTTTTGGCCACTGACAATCTCCAATGCCAAAATTCCAAAGCTAAACACATCTGATTTTGTTGAATAATGTCCATCTTCTAAGTATTCAGGTGGCATATAACCACTGCAGTCACAACAAAAAAACATCAGGAAAAAATTCTAAAATGTACATAAACGTGTACTCTTAATAATAATGAGTGATATCTACTTACCGTGTTCCAACTACATACTGAGTCTTTTCTTCAACATCATCTTCAAAAGCCCTTGACAACCCAAAGTCGGATATTTTGGGTGTCATCTCTCTGTCTAGCAAGACATTGCTAGCTTTTAAGTCTCGGTGGATTATTGTCAACCTCGAATCATGATGCAAGTAAACTAATCCTTTTGCAATTCCTTTGATAATGTTAAAGCGCATTGGCCATGTTACTGTACCCCTTCTTGCAGAATCTGGACATGATACAAGCAAACAGTTACTCAATTTCACTCGGGCTGTCACAAATTTCTGTCCTTTGTGTTTTTTACAATTCAAAACAATAAAGAACAAATGTGCAACAGAACTGTTATTTAAGCTGTCATACCAAATATGACCTTGTCGAGGCTATTATTGGCCATGAACTCATAGACCAGGAACTTTTCGTTTCCATGAATGCAGTATCCCAATAACTTGGTTAGGTTACGATGCTGAAGCTTTGCTATTAATTTGACTTCATTCTCAAACTCCTTATCTCCTCGTTCTTGAAGTGAAGTCACTTCCTGCTTCTTCACTGCTATTTCTTCTCCATTATCTAATACACCCTACAGATTAAGTATGTGTATTAAATTTCTGCCATGATTTGTCTTAGTTACTGTAAATATGCATGTCCATGCTTGTTGAAAAGAAATATAACCTTATAAACATTGCCAAATCCACCATTCCCTATCTTGTTAGATAGCGAGAAATTGTTAGTGGCTGCAGATAGAGCACTGTAATCATATGCGATGACATCTGCGCCCTGCAGCAAAGCTTCTACAGAGTTTCCAGGCTGATTAATTTGTGGTTCATCTGTTCAGAAAAAGATATTCTTTTGAGAAAATAAATTAATTAGACAATTATGGAAGTGAATCATACCTTACTAGAGGTTGCACAATAGCTATATTACAGGGTCATGTGTTTGCTAATGCAAAAAAAAAAAAAAAAAAAAAAAAAAAAAAAAAAAAAAAAAAAAAAAAAAGCCTACTCTAGTTAGCGGGCTGGGGGGTACAAGGAACTTCTTTTCATTGCTAATGTCTGTGTTCACTCTTTCCCGTGTCAAGAATTAAACATCAAGAGTTAAAGGAATTTTTCTTCAAGAATAGTGTTTGAGTGAAACTAAGCTTGGGCTGTAATGAAGAACTATGAAAATAATATAAAAGCGGCAAAAGGTGAGTCTTCTTACCTAGCACATCTGTCTTTGTTGCATGACGCCGGACCTGATTATGTAGAGACAAGATAAGAAGTGCCGACATTGAGGTTAAAGAAACACATATTATCCATTTCGTTTTCCTTTTCCTTTTCCTTTTCCCATGGGCAACAGCTGCTTCTGTTCATATGAAAGAAGTGTTAGTTGTTTCTTTTTCATGAAATCAGACTTCAGCATTAGCAATTTAAGCAGCAAACTTGAAGGGATTTCTTCAGGTATTTGCTTATTCTGTGAGTACAAAGTTAAAAGATTTTGCAATGAGAAGGACCAGCTGCATTCAGGTCGGTTTCATCTTTTGCTAGATTGTGTAGCAGTTAAGTCGACAACATTCAGTAAAATGCTTCAAACATACCTACTGTTTCAAGATAACATGGAGATGCATATCCATCTTCAAAACTTAGATTGAAAATAGCTTAAATATACCATTTCCTTCTGAGATAAGGGATGAGTGGTTCATTTGAAAAGCAAGTTACGGACAAAAAATAAAACAAATAATAACTAATCTGCATGACCAGTTAATCTAGTACTTGTTAATATGGGGAATTCTATTAATGAATGTGTGTGCGCCAATTACTAACTTACACAACAATGAACTATTTCACCTTTCAAATGTCATTTATGCACGCGTAATTTTGCACCATACTAATAATAATTAATGCATTGACACAGTTATCGTATCATAAGTAGGTAATCATAGAACTTGTCAATAATTTTTACCTAGTTTTCCGTGTGTCATCCGTATATAGATGTCATTCCCAGCTTTTTCCGAACGTCTCATATCAAGTAAATCTCCCAACCAAACAAAACATTTGCTGCCATTTCTGTTGATATTGATGTTAGTATAAGCCATGCACGATCTTTCATTCAAGCATTTCTCCTCACACTCCTCGGGGGACAACATTCCCCAGTAAGTTGTATTATCAGGCAACTTCAGTCCAGTATTCTTCACAAACACATCTTTGTCAGTATAATTAAGAGGAGTCATTCTCCTACATCCGTTGGTATAATCCATCTTGTCCCAGTCATCTGGTGATGTAGCCGTGAAACCATCAGGACACCGACAGGATGGATTCTCAACGAAACAAACTCCATAAGGCCCACAAGTCCTATAATCGTCACATATGTCCTTATTCAGGACCTTCACTTGAATCCAGCCAGTGGCATTTGTCCATTTCAGGAACTGTATCTTGCCCTCTGGATTCAGTGACAGTTTCAATCTGCTGTCGTTCTTGGCTTCAAATGTAACATAAAATGCACCAGTTTTGGAGTTAAATACTGGTCTGAGTACCAGGTCGTCCATGAGGGCATCACAGCCACTGAATATTTGTCCATCCCAAGGACCCCACCTTGAAGCTCTTTGCTGTTTTTTCTCAAGAACTAGTTGGAGCGACTGACCTGACTCACCTGACTCTAACCTGAAGAAATACTCACCGGGAGCTGGATCATCACTTGTCCTCCAGGAATTCATGGCTTGGTTAAGAGCAGTTTTCGGGTCCCAACCAAGTTTCATTCCTGGTAACAATGTATCGACAGGATAATCAAAGCTTTGCCACAGGTACTCTCCTGCTGAAAAAATGCTACAATCTCGAAACACAAGATTACCTGAATCTAGGAGCTGCAAAACTGGCCAGAGAACAATCTGTTTTGGCGTATAAATCCGTACCTTCTTTCCTGTATCATCTTGGAGAAAAATGAATCCTTGTGCACTGAAAACAAGCCTTGCACCATGTCCGAGTGGATTCAATCTATTGCCAACCCATACTATACCAGACTCTATACTCTTGTACCACAATCCCAGGTACCTAGTGTGCCGAAATGGTGTAGTAGAACCAAAAAATCCCATTTCAAATCTTTGGTTGGACGAAACTAATGTATCGCCATCCCTGAAGATTTGATATCGGAACAAAGTATTACTCGCAGCAACACAACATGCGTATGAGGTTATGGATATATGCAGAAGACAGATAGTGAATAGCCAAGAAAGTATGGAAGCCATTGCTTTCTTGCCCAGACAGGAGAGAGCTAAGGAAATCAAAGGTTTTTATTCAAGTTAAGCTTTTAGGTTAGCTTTTACATGGAGAAGTACTGAGAGTTCAATGTTAAATAGGCTTCTACAAGAGAAAGTGATTTAAGTTTTTAGCTATTTGGCATGTGTTTCATCTTTGTGATAGCCAGGTGTAGAGTAAAAGCATTTAGGAGACAGAGGGAGAAAATTTAGACCTTAGCCTAGAAATAGGAAAAATTTAAAAGGGACTACATAAGCAGATATATCAGAATGGCTTATACATGGTGTTCTTTTCTTTTATTCAAGGAAGAGAATCAACATGTATCCTGATGTTCAAGAGCACAAATTGGCGTTAAGGTAAATGATCAGCTGATGTTAGATAAAAAGCTGTGTTGCTAATTAAAATGAAGATATAACAAAGAGCTAGAGCAAAAGTTAAAAGGTTAGTTCTTGAGGGCAAGTTGAAATGCATACGAGCCTTGTTGTTTTCTCAATCTTTTTACTTAAGAGGAAGGACAAAAAAAGAAGACTAGGATTTGTGTCAGCATTAACTGAAAGATCAGTCACAATTTAATTTATGCAAATCTACTCTTTTATTTCAAATATAACATTTAGACGACTATGTATTACTTGGTTATATTATCACGGAATATGCTTCTGCAGTCTTGTTTAGAGAACACCGGAATATAATTCATGGTTTAAACTATTGTTAGCTAACATAAATAAAATTTTCCACTAAAAAAAATGAATTCAATATCATCTGGTTCAATTTTTGAGAAAACACAGTTCATCCATGGCTCCTGAACTCTTCATTAAAACCTTGGCTTGATGATTTGTTTGAGAGATAACTTTGTCATTAATGCATATTTCAGAGGCCAAAGTCATATCCTGCCCCTATAGGAAAAGTTAAAACTTCCTAGTTAATTTGTGCAAATCCACTCTCCATCTTAAATAAAACATTTAGACGACTGTCTATTACTTGACTATATTTTCACGGAATATGCTTCTAAAGTCTTGGTTAGAGAACACCGGAATATCCGTCATGGTTCAAACTTTTGTTAGCTCTAACATAAATAAAATTTTCCACTAAATGAAAAGAGTTCATTTTCATCTGGTTGAGTTTTCTCCAGACACATCTGCAAATGGAACCTCTTTTGAGAAAACATAGTTACATCCAAGGCTCTTTAACTCTTTAGTGAAATCTGGTTTGAAGATTTGTTTTGAGAGATAATCCTGTCATTAATGCATACTTCAGAGTCCAAAGATATTTCCTGCCCCTTTAGAAAAAGTTAACTATAAGTTACATAAGAAACGTAACTGACACTACTGGTGACCTATGTAAATTATGAGTGTTTGTCTTGCAAAAGAACATAGTCTATTACGTATCTGTTTAGGAAGACCATGCATAACCTTGAAACAACTCCAAAAAGGTAAAGAAATTTAGGAGATAAGTCGCAATAATTGCGACTGAACCAGTTCTCAATCATGTTTGTTATTTCAACTTGACGAATTTCTAAGTTTTAACGAAGATGAGGCAGCTCATTTCCTTCTTTATTTATTCCTCCATCCTCTTCAATGTTATAACGAAGTGTTGTACAAATCAATCTAATCCACAACTAATTTAAACTCGAGGCATGGATTATTGCATGTCATAACGTCCTTCCTGTTACATAGTACAATTCCCTTATAATGGACAGCACTTCTTCATCAAGGGAAGTACTTTCGTTAGTCGATGTTTTGAAAGTATTGGGTGATCATATTTGCTCAACTTTGAATCGTGAACAAGATTAGACTACCTAAGCATGCAATTGGAGAAGGTAATAATTGTTCCTTAGCATAATATAGGATCCAGAGGAAGGGTAACCTTTTAACTAAAATGAAATCTTTCCTTACTGAGCTAGTCTGTTTAGGAAATCTGTTCAATTCATGTTTACTGCAAACTATACTAGGATCTAGACATCTTAGCCTCCGTATATGGTTGTATCAGTGGATGCTGAATATATCTTCACGGTTGAAGCCTCAGCAGAAAACACATCTTTAGGTTGTGGCAGCTGTGCATTTTCATTATTTATCATTGAAACTGCAGAACTTATTGCTTGTCTATCCTCTACTTATATACATATTATAACTTCACTCACTTGGAAAGTCTCATGCAAAGAATTATTTAGGAATTCAAGAGTATTCTCATCCTCAAGCGTATTTGCTTGAAAGAAATGCAATTTAGATAAAATAAGTAAAATCAGAAAGGAAGTTAACTGCGAAGCAAATAAGAAATGCAATTTAGATAAAATAAGTAAAATCAGAAAGGAAGTTAACTGCGAAGCAAATAAGAAATGCAATTTAGATAAAATAACTGCACAATATTGTCTACTTACATGTCCTATAAGGTTATAGAATGCTTAGTTGATGAAAACTTGCATTCATCTGCCCAGCTATTACCTCCAATGCTAGGACACCGAAGCTAAACCCAGACTGAAAAATTGATCATATTTGAAATTTCAAGGGGACATATAACCTCTGCATTTTAAGAAAACATGATCATGTATTGATATTGAAATGAAAAAGCAGAAGAAGATAAAAAGAGTAACTATATCACAATGACTCTCATTGTCGGAAGCTCTTTCTGTTTGTTCCCAAAAATTCTAGATATCTTAAATTTTGGGTTTCACTTCACTATTTAGTACAATATTTGCTAGTCTTAAAATGCCCGGGATAATTTTCAACCTCGAGTGTTGGTGAAGTTAAGAAGCCCTCATGCAATTCCCAGAACGATTCAGAAACGTCTAATCCAGTAAAGAGAACCATGAAAAACAGTATAGACATGCCAATGGTGAGCGAAGGATACTAAGCTTCTCCCTCTGGCCTTTACACTTGAATCTAGCTTTTCCAATCTGCCAAGCAATTATAGAAATGAGATCTCAAGCTAAAAAATCGAAAGTTGAATATTTTTGTTCTTAAGTTTAATCTTTAACAGTTATTAATATGGTATTCATTACATGCAAGGAAATTACATTTCATGACTAGCCCCAGTAAAGAGATCAGAAGACAGAAATAGTCTTTGAATTACATAAATAGTCCAACTTCATCAGCCAATAGGACATGTATGTTATTCCTCAAGTGATTCATACGATAAAACACTTTTCCAAGGCACACTACATACTGACTGGTGGCTGCCATTACCATGAGGATTGATTATAGCATATTCCATAATCCAAAGAGGCTCATTTTCTCAAACATGCTGATTTACAAACCAAAATACTACATCATCTAGTAATTTCAGCCCAGTAAGCTTCAAAAGGCCATCGCTATCACAACAATACAGTGATTTCTCCTCATTAAACCTCCTGACGAATCGATCAATAGCCAGTATGAGTCATGTGTGTGGAGCCTGGGGTGAAAATTTGGATTTTCAGAATAACAATTTCAATGAAGTCCACTACATGCCATATCAGATTACAATAATCTTTTGAGCTTTACCATTATGGTCCACTCTGTACTCCAATTTTAGTACTGAATTTACTACAACTTCTGTTACCATCATTCCCAGGACCTTAATCTTCGAAAGAGAAACCGAAAAATAATTCTAAGACTGAAATTGTCTACATCTTTCAAAATGATCAAATATGAGGCCTCTTCTGATATCAGGTACCTAAGACATGTTTAAGTAATTTGTAAGACTCAGTTCTATATAACTAAGAATGCATTTTATACTTCAGTTGAGTAAATACAAAACTCATTCAGTGGTATGAGCAAGTGTTTGACCTGAGTCCGAAGAAAAAGACCAGATTTGCTTCATAAATCATTGTGGCATCCTTTTAGCTGAACTTGAAGTCAACTGGCCTTTTGTATTCTGTTACTTCTTGAGGTCTTTTTCTTTTATTGGAGGTTTGCATGTTTTAGAACAAATCATCACAATGTTACAGTGCAATAGGTAGTGATGTAGATGTTGCTATCTTCATCGGAACTGTGTGGAAAGAAGAACCGTGTTGTTAAGAGGGATGTAATAGCAGGGAGATAAAACTTCCAGCGAAGATGAAAGCACAAACTATTCCCTCTGAATCACATCAATGATGGCACAGTAATTTACAGTGAACTTCAGAGATATGGAATGGGAATGATTAGACTTTTACATAGATGATGGAAAAACGCAGCTAGCTTTCTGAGCTCACAATTGTATGTAATGATAGAGAATACCTAATACTCTTTAGCTTCCACAGGACTTACCCAAAAACAAAAAAGAGAGGAAGTGTACAAGAGAAAATTGTGAACCTCTTTTAGTAATATACACTTTTGAGGAAGACAACATCAACTATCGGCCATCTATCATGGTAACTGTAACTTGATTGACAGTGCAAGTTTCTTCATAATTAGTTGAATGTGAATCAGAATCAACTGGTCTTCTGCCAAGGCAAAATCCTGGGGTTTTAGGCTGAGGCAGTGATGCGCTTTCGCTGCCTAACATCAAAACCACAGTAGCCATTTTTGGTCTATCTTCTGCTTGCTCCTGGACACACAACAGTCCAACTTGTATGCATCTCATTACTTCACACGGAGAAAACGTTTCTTCAACAGATGGATCCAGTAGCTCTGAGCCTCTCCCTTCTTTCCATAGTTTCCACGCCTGCAGAAAAAATTACTTTCTTTATCAGAAATGATAAATGCATTGCCAAGAATGAAGCTAACATATGATTGGTGAACTTACATGTCCAAGAAGGTTGAGTTGGTTATTTTGATAATAGAATCCTCTATTCTTCTTCCCGGTCACTATTTCTAGCACCAAAACCCCAAAGCTGAAAACATCAGATTTAACAGAGAAGAGGCCATCCATCGCATATTCTGGAGACATGTAACCACTGCATTAAAAGAGAAATGGATTAGAAGCAGTTTTTAAGGATTCTACTAATGGTGTGAAGAAATTATATGTTGTGTGCTTACTAGGTTCCAACTACTCTCTTTGTATTTCCTTCAGTCTCATCTCCGCCAAAAATTCTTGCCATGCCAAAATCTGATATTTTGGGGGTCAAATCCTTATCAAGGAGAATATTGCTTGCTTTAAGGTCTCTATGGATAATCCTAAATCTTGAATCTTGGTGAAGGTATAGAAGCCCCCGAGCAATCCCACAAATAATATTGAACCGCCTTTGCCAGTCCAGCAGTGAGCATTTCTGTTTATCTGATGAGCATATTAGTAATGTGAGTCACAATTTACATAAGCCAGAGAATTATGTGAATCACTACTCTTATGAAAACAATATAACAAAAAGATACTTACTGAACAAAATTGAATCTAAACTTTTATTTTCCAGGTATTCATAGATCAGCATCTTTTCTTCCATATCAACACAACAGCCAAGAAGCCGGACCAGATTCCTGTGCTGTAGCCTAGCAATCAATCTTAGCTCATTCTTAAATTCCTCTACTCCTTGGCCCGAATTCTTTGAGAGCCTTTTAACTGCTATTTCTTGACCTTCAACCAGAATTCCCTGATAAAAAAAATTAATCTTATTGAGTTCCTTGATCATCTTTTTTCTTTATCATACCAGTATGGTTTACATATAACTGAGCATTTACCTTATAAACACAACCAAAACCACCTTGGCCTAACTTAGTTGCATGCGAGAAATTTTCTGTAGCCATAGCTAGGGTGCTGAAATCAAATAATGGCAATTCAAACTCTTCTGTTGCTGTTTCGCCAGAAAACTCTCTTTTACTTGGAATGATAGCTGCATTCACTAGAAGTTCTTGACTTCTTTCACTAATGCCTGATTTGAATCATAAGAAACATTCATTAGCATTTCATATTAGACAATCTTATTAATTATGACATATTATGGTTATACCTTTGTTTTCAGACATAGTTCGTACTGAACCTTGATATTTTCTTCTCTTTGATAAGAAGTAGAGTATTACTCCAAATAGCAAAATAGCTATACCAACTGTAATCCCAGCAGCTATTACAACTCTCTTTGTCTTGCTTGATCCCACACCTCCACTTTCAGCTGAAATTAAAACTTTCCAAGTTAAATGCAGCTTGATTTTTCCAAGAACTTTGTGGTATAATCAAAAAATCATTTTTGTTCTGTTTGAAAACCTATAGCTTCACAGAAATCCCATTTCCTTCAGTAAGTTACAGTACAATGTTATACTTCATTTAAGAAATAAACAAAATCAAACAATTGCAAGTGTTTGAGTTTAAAAGACTACAGTTCAAATTATGTTAACAAATATTTTAGTGGTATAGATAACAACAAAGAAGGTTCGCGTAATCTTAAAAATATGACACAATTTCTCAAAACTACATCACACAGATGCATGTCTCAATGGATTTTTATTCAGATAGAAACAATGGAAACCGAAAACGAAATTGAACATCAACTTCTACCTGAAAATGAAAGTCTGCATATTTTCAAAGCCATCATGTCTCATTGATAAGAAAGGAAAGTAACTCTCCAGAGCCCCACTCCAGAACCTCTTATTTCTTCTTGTTCATATAGAAAAAATTATTCGTATTTTTCGGGCTCTGCTCCCGTTCGGACATAATTTCTTTTACTTTTTTTTTTTTAAATTAAAAATATTATTTGTTCATCAAATTTGATCAGTTTTTTAAAAAAAGAAAAAATTAAAAAAAAAATTAATTTCTTTCAAGTAAAATGAATTTTCAAACACAACTTTAACTTCCAAAATTATTTTTCAAATTCAACCAAATTTTATCCAAACGCTAACTAAGTCTAGTCATACAGTAAAAGTGATATTTATTGTGTGTGAATTCATTTTCACTGTCTCATTGCTTCTTTCCTTTTTCCATCATCCTATGTAATGGAAAATTAAAGAACTCAAGACCTTTTCTAAGAACTATTTGGGCCGAGCCCACCACTCTTTTTAAATTCACTTTATCTTTTTAACAAAACCAAATTATTATTCAACTATCTACTAGACAGAAAAATATTAACATCCATCCACGACATTTTCTCGGTCAATTTTAGCAGTCTTTAGCTGAGAGAGTCAATAAGGACTTGGTATTCAGTAGGCTCCACGAATTATTGCTGCTAGTACAAATGTAAAATCAATTTTCTGTATTACGCTAGGAAACATATGATTCTTCTTTCTTTAAAAAGAAAAAGGAAAAGCAACTGGGCTGGCCCATAAGAACTAAACCAAGTCAAAATCGTCGGCCATGTAACATTGGAGAATGGAGCCGAAACTAGAGAGTTTTATAGCTTTACCCTCAAAAACTAAACTAATTACCCTTACCTATCTATTAGTTTTTTTAACCACCAAACTAATTACTTTTTCTATTCATTGTAGCCTATAATTTATTCTTAACACATTACATAAGGAGGAGGGAAGCGAGAACCTGAGAAAGCAAACAAGAGGAGAAATCGTAAGTTGCCCATAAAAGTTAAGTATCGAGAAGAGAGAAATAATTATTATTTTCATCATCTATTTCTAATACAATACATAACATCTCCATGGAATTCCATCTAACACCTCTTTTAAGAAAAAAAAAATTGTAAAAAGCATGAGAACTTTGTTAAAATGTTTAAAAAGGATCCAGTTAAAAAAAATTTAAAAATTAAAAAATGACCCAATTATAACATCATATTGTATATTATAACAATATATTATTGTAATAAACTACATACTATTGAATTATATATTATATACCAAAATAGCATACAATATAAGAAAATAATATTTTATGTTCTTCATTTTACATTATACTTATCATATTAAAATAGTATACTATTATGGTATATTGTATACTATTACAGCACACTGTTGCAGTATATTGCACATTACATAATATACCGTTACAATATATTATATACTATAATAGGATACAATTGCATTATAGCTATATACTCCTATAATATATTATATACCGTAATGATATACTGTTAGGTAACTGTGTTCTTCTTTGATTATTATAGTATACCATTGTAGTATATTGTATACTACAATAGTACATTGTTGCAATATAGTTATATACTCCTACAGCATATTGTATACCATAGCAGTATACTATTAGGTAACTATGTTTTTCTTTGATTTTCGACTGAAAGATTCGATCTCAATCACCTCAAATCAACTTCAAATATGATCAAATTTTAGTATGAACTTCCAGAAGGTACTATAAGCAATATTTAATAACATACACTTTGAATCAAACAAGAAATCTTCAAAAATAAAAATTGAGCTTCAAGCCAACACATATTCAAACACACATAAAACTTCAGATTTGGAAAGCTTACTCGAAGGTACTATAAGCAATATTTTATAGCACCTACATTGAATCAAACAATAAATTTTCAAAATAAAATTTCAAATTCAAGAGCTTCAAGCTCAACAATGGTGGGTCTTCATAGACATACTAAAATCATAAGGAAAGGAGGCAGCGCAATAGCTTGGGTTGACCCTCTTAATGAAGACCGATTTGGCAGAGAAGAAGTAAATCCATTCAAGTCCATTAACAGGTAAGCTTGCAAAAATGAAGATTTAACATTCTGTGCTTCAAATGAGAAGGCACATAGCTAATGGATAGGCCGGATAAATAATTTTAGCTGCATAGATAAGAAAAATAAATAGTTTAAGCTTGAATATTAAAAGGGTAGATAGTTTGGGTTTAAAGTGAGATTTTTCCCCCAAACTATGGTAAATGTGAGGGGCCATCACACCGTCCAGGAATTTGCTTCTTCACCGTTTTAACTTTTACAATAGGTAGGACTTAGGAGTATCCTATTGTGGGGCCCACTTTATGTGGGACCAATTAATGGAAAATAATTAGAGCTAAATAATAGTTATTTGGAAACTGTATCTCCCACCAAAATTAAAAAGTTTATGAATCCAAAAGGCAAAATGAAAGCAAACAAGAAAAGGGGAGGACTATATTTTAGTATTTCAGTATGTCATGCATCGATTTAAGAAGAAGGTATAAAATGAAAAGCTAATGCAAAATTTGGTGACTTTTGAACTGTGGGGAAAAAGAAAATATTAGTAGAAGGAAGTAACATTTACAGAATTAGGATCTAGTAAACTTTTCCTTTTGGAAGAAGAAGTGGCGGAAACACCCTTTATTAAGGTTTGTCATCCGATCTTACTTCACAAAAGATTTTCCTTTATAGTGAGTAAATTCTTAAACTCGCCATAATTTCAGTCTCACACATTTCAAAACTGAATTGTAATATTTTAGATCAACATTATTTGTACAAAATTCTAAGTAGGAGATTAGAAAGAAGGTTGAATTGGGTGGCGGTTACTTTTAGAGCCTTGAGATGCATGACTCTCTAACATATTCTTCAAATACTAACCATCCATCCCTATCTAATCAAATGAGAAAAAGAAAGTCCAAATATAAGTAGGTCCCCTATTGAAAGCAATTTGAAGATAGGGTTGTTAAATATGGTTGGGTTTTCATGCTTTTCGTTTTCAAAGTAGAACACGCAAAGAGGGAAAAAAGGAAAATTATTAGATGTAAAACGTGCACACCACTAAGAATATATAGCCAGAACAGCTTTGAAAGTTGCTTCTTTATGAGTCTTTTTCCGGAGTTAATGTACTCAATAATCAATATATTACCTTTTTGCTTTTTCAAAGGTTGTACTGATAACAAGCAATTATGAATTAGAAATTAATTTCAAACAGGCTATTATTTTTTTTTTTTTTTTTTTCTAGTTCATTATATAATTTTAGATCGCCTAAAGTAGGTAACAAGAAAGCGAACCAAGCACAGCAGACAACTACACCTATTGTTTAAAAGAGGCAGAGTATGTTTAAAATAAAATCCTTAATTTATTTTCTGCATGAAGTTCTTGTTTTTTTTTTTTTTTTTTTTTTTTTT
>MCJB01048616.1:42831-57211 GCA_002018475.1 Nicotiana obtusifolia | reverse complement strand
GGGGGGATATTAAAAGATTATTACCTCCCAAATGAACAAACAATAAGGTAATATAGTTTTATAAAATTTCATCTAATTATTCCAGTCCATCTCATCTTTGATCATGGCTAATTTGAAAGCTTCTGAACTCAATCGGATAAAAGTTAAATTATAACTACTATACTTTTTTTTGCTTATTCACGGAATATTTGGGTTGGTTCTGGCGAGCAAACAATTTCGGACAAATAGATTTGATCAAATGAATAAATAAATAAATAATCTTTTGCGTGAAATTAAAATTTCTCCGACAATATGCAAGCGATACTATTAACTTAACAGTTGCATATTTCCAATCATAGAAATACTTTCCGAACTTTTACAAAAGTTTCTTTCCTAAAGTTTCAAACTTTCACAAAGTTTTCCTAAAATTCCATTACCCTTTTTATGTTAATTTTCGATTATTACTTTTTTAAATTATTATTATTATTAATAAATAAATGAAAATTTTCAAATTTCCACCAGATCAACTATTCACTAACCCACCCGTGCTAACCGAGTCGACTCAACTCGTCCCCATCATCCAATATTTGATCGTCCCACAGAGAGGATCATAGATTAACTAACAATATAAGTTGTTAATCCTAAATTACTTAAAATTGATCGTACAAATTCTTTTTAATACGAGAAAATCTGTTGTACTCTGATTTTCTTACGCTGATTGTCACTCTATCGTAATACTCCTCTTTATCGGAGTTAAAATGTTGTAATTAACAAAACATGAAATTGGAAACTAGAAACATCCAAATTAGACGAGCTCGTAGAAAAATGGGATCATACCTGCGTCAGAGGAAGCCACCCTAACGTAGAGAACTTGGCCACCTTCCGCCGCCGCGTACTGCCGCATGTCAATAAGTTCGGTGCTCCAAATCACACAACCCGACCCGCTTCCACTAATATTCGAGTTAGTATACGCCGTGCAAGAACAATTTTTCCGACACATAGCTTCACATTCATCCAAATTCATGTTTTTATCCACAAAAGAGCTCGTTGTATCCGGCAATTTCATGTTCCTCAATATATTAAAACTATCAGTTTCACAATCCAATTTATGAAATCTAACACATCCATCAGACCCATCTCTCAAATCCCATGCCACTTGATTCTTAGGCTTAAATCCTACCATACATTTACAAACCGGCGAAAGATTTGTATCGCAAATTCCAGACATCCCACACTCTGTATAATAATCACATTGATCTTTCGGAGCATACCAAAATCTATTCCATATACCGTTTGTCGGAATCCACGTGTATCTTTCGAGCAGGCCGCCATGATTCACCAGCAACCTAGAATACAATGTCTTGTTATGTAACTCAAACATGTAATATATTTCATCTGATTTGAACTGAAATTCGAATGTAATAATCTCAGTAGGTTTCATTTCGGGTACCCCACTGAATCTAAGCCCATTCCAAGCACCACTCCTGTAGACAATTTCTTGTTTATCCGTTAAAAAAGCTTCTGGTAATCCATTTGTGTTGATCTTAAAAGTGAAATCTCCAGGAGCTGGATCAGTTGCTGTTTTCCATGATGTTATGTTTCTGTTTAACCCACTTTTTGAGTCCCACCCAAGTTTCATCCCAGGTAATAAAGTATCCGTTGGATAATCAAAGCTCTGCCACGTGTAACTCTGTTCTGTTTCATCGTTTTCTGGTCGAACGACAAAGTTCCCCGAGTCTAGGAGTTGAGCTACTGCGTTGTTTGCCGGAGTTTGGTCGGAAGACCAGACGGAGTTCCTAGTTTGACCGTCGATGAGAAGAAGGGTGCCATTTTCGGTGAGTTTTAGGACAGAGGTGGGTGAGTTTGAAAGAGGGTTGGCTCTGTTTGCAACCCAGACAAAAGTCCTGTCTTGTGGTTCTTTGTACCAAATCCCGACATACCATTTGTCTGAATTGACACCGCCTGGATTGAAAAAGCCTAATTCAAAGAGTTGTCCGGAAGATATTAAGGTTTGGTCTTTGGTTAAAGGCTGTGTTGGGGTGATTGTATCAGTGGGTATGGCAAGAACTGGAACAAGATTTTGAGAAATCAGAAGGAAGAGCGAAAATTGGTGAAAGTAATAGGAGTAGCATTCTTTGGTGTTAATGTTTCTCATTGTTGAATCAAAAGATGGGTTATTCTTTTGTTTTGGTGGGTAATTCAGGACATTAGGATAAGGGGGAGATGTTCGGCAATCTTGGCATTTGAGACATTTGTTGGTGTACTTGTCGTTCGCGTTTGATAGGAAGGGGCAAGGAAGATGGTATTTAGGTACCCATCCCCCTCAGTTGTGCCCGCAAAACTTATATTATGATTCTTTCCTGGGTCTTACTAAAGTCTTTCCTTGAAAATGAGATGTCACAAAAACCATTCCACAATTCATGTTGTAAAGTTGAAAAAATGTAAAAATAATTGGGATGATTATCGATAGGGTAAAGTGAAAAAGAAAAGAAAAAACCAATTGCCCTGTTGCTACTGTACATGTTATTTCCAAAAAGATTCATTGAGAACATAATTATATCTTAAATTTTAAAAATAAAATTTATATTAAATATAAAATACTATGAATTGTAATATCCTATACTTTATTTAATAATATATGAAAGATGTTTATAGTAAAACTCGACTCCTAAATGTATAATAGAAGGAGTTTTAAATACCTTGGATCTATTATCCAGGGGGTGGGGAGATTGATGAAGATGTCACACATCATATTGTGTGACAAGAAAGTACCACAAAAACTTAATGGTAAGTTCTACAGGGTGGTGGTCAGACCAACAATGTTGTACGAGATTGAGTGTTAGCCAGTTAAGATCGCTTATGTCCAGAAGATGAAGGTAGCAGAGATGAGGATATTGAGATGGATGTGCGGGCACACCAGGTTAGATAGGATTAGAAATGAGGTTATTCGCGACAAGGTGAGTGTGGCCCCTATTGAGGACAAGATGCAGAAAGCGCGGCTTAGGTGGTTTATTCATGTGAGGAGTAGGAGCACAGACGCCACGGTGAGGAGGTGTGAGAGGTTGACATTGGAGGCCTATGAAGAGGTAGAAGTAGGCCAAAGAAGAGGTAAGGAGAGGTGATTAGGCAAGACGTGGCGCAACTTTAGCTGGCCGAGGACATTGACCCTTGATAGAAAAGTATGGAGGTCGAGGATTATGATAGTAGAATAGGTAGTCTAGAGTATTCATATCAGTAATATTGGCACGCATTCTCGCTTTCTGTTGGTAGTAGATTTTTATGACTAATCGTTATTTTCTTTCATTGTTGATCACATTATTATCTTGTTATTTTTATTCTGCTTTTATATGGCTTTTTGGTACATCCCTTCTTGTCTATATTTTTATTAATATGGTGCTTATGCTTTCTTGAGCTGAGGATCTATTGGAAATAACCTCTCTATCCTCACAAGGTAGGGGTAAGATTTGCGTACACACTATCCTCCTCAGATCCCACGGTGTGGGATATATAGTATCGGGGATGTTGTTGTTGTTGTATAATAAACACACCTTATACAATTTGGAAATAATCAATTCGATTAATTTTCAATTATCCTTCATTATTCAATCTTTACTCGCTTACTTTACAACATCCCTTTACAACTCTCTTAGCACTCGTCTATCAGTCAAATGTTAGTCTACTCTACTTTCTGTGTATAAAGCTTTCGTTCAGGACTCATATAGTGCACACGCTTTCTTTAGTACACTTGGGATTCTAGTGAGGAGCAGCAGATTAAAGACTCCTCCATACTAATCTTCTGATTATAGTTAATAATAGTGTGGAAGTAAAAAAGTTGTGCTACTTCTAATTAAGTCTGCCGCAAGAATTTCTCTAAAAGAATTACGGATGTTTATACACTCATTTTCATTAGCCTGCTGGCTGCTAGATCTACTCATCTCCGAAATTTAGACCTATAGGTTAGAATCAAGACGTTAGCGATATAGCAACAAACTTTTAGTAGTTAGGGGTCATAAAGACCATAATATATAATTGACTGATCGACAACAAAGAGAAGAAATTTAGTAATTGGTAGTTGACTGGCTTACAATATTGTATCCCATTGCTAATTTATTTTGCAAAATGGCAAGTTCCTGATTCTGACTCCATATTTCTCTAAAGGAACAAGATATATTAATGCTTGATTGGCGGGTTCCATGCAAAAACTGAAGGGACCCCACATTTCAAAGTTTGATTAGCTCCTATAGAAACAAATCACGGGTTAGTTGGTTAAGTTTGATATTTAGTCGGTACCTATGAGTAAGCTAGCGTTCCAGTTACGAAGCGTTAATATATGATTAAAATTTAAGACTCTACACTAATCTAATAGCAGCCAGTAACTGCAAACTCTATACATATTAATCCATTGGGATGGATTCCTCTAAAGTCTTATCCACAACTTTAATTTAACGTATAACTATGATTACGTGTCTGTAGTAGACGGCGCTTTACCCTGATCAGCCAATGCAAATTCGATTTACTTAGGTCAGTAGGCCGGTTGTGTTTAACGAATACCTAAAATAAAAAGGTATAATTTTGACAAGACTAGTTGTTCTAACACTTGAAAAAGAAAATTGTGGTGCTTCTGAATTTTATCCTATTTCGACAACAAATTTAGATCTGTGCCTGCTTGCAGTGGTAGCAACTCGATTAGTTTGATTAGACTTTAATGTAAACTTATGTTGAAACTCAAATTGTGTAGGAGTATGTTAATTAATACTTGAACCACCTACTCTAAAGGCGGCCATTTTATTTGGACGGAAGAGTAACAACAAGGCCCACGTCTTTTTGTGTTTGTGCTTTGTGAACAAGTAATATATTATTTTCTTATGGGATTTAGCCAGACACCGACAAATTAAGAGAATAAGAAAAGTTCGTTTCCTTTATTATCAGTGAAAAGAGAATTTCATCGTGCTTGGCATTACAATTTGTATTATTCTTTCTCTGATCACACTTCTTTTCTTTTATACATAGAAGATATAGATGTTGATTCTTAGTTTACCAACCATGTCGATTTGGCGTTCTTTAGTTTATAGTTTAGAGATTGGTCCTTCCCACTCAAGATTTTTCGATTGCTCACTTACGCCAAATTCAATTCTACTGTTTTCACATGCTTTCCTGATCTTAATCTGTGGGAAAGATTTAGTCCTTGTAGAATTGAAAATGGCTTTTACTTTTTCTAATGCTAAATCATAATCAGTTGTATTATGTGTATCTTTATTTTGGTAAGAAGTGATCTCTTCTTTCTGAACACCGTCTTAATCAACTAAAGCTTAATTTCTGGAAATCTGACTCCAACTCTATCTAGTTTGATGCAACTTGAGCGATGAAAAATGACAATATGCACAATTTTGGGGAATAAGTATATATCTTCATCTCGTCAAAAAAGTACTTAAAGCTATTAATTTAAAAAAATGTTTAACATGATGTTGTCGAACTCATGAATATAATAAAACTCCTAGACGTCATGCATGTTAACTTTTCTTTCTCAATGTAAAATAGTTGGGTTTTGATCTACAATATATATCAATAGCAGATGCGGATATATCGATTGCCTTAGAGTACTCGACGTATATATAAGTAAACAGTTAAAAGAAATATTTTATTATTTATTTACTAATTATAACTTCAAATACATAGCAACAAAATAATAGTGAATGAACACCTATAAGTCATTGAACATTCATAAAGTACTGACATACTCTTTATGCTCGAAACATAGATGTACGATACCGCGTTTTGCCACTTAAATAGACCAAAAGAGATTTAATTAGTTGTCAGTACGTCTCTAAAGAGATTGTACTATCTTTATCCCAATTTATGCGGCAAACTCTTGGAAAAAGAATGGTAAGTACCTTTTTATATTTAGAAATTTCAATTTTAATATTTTAAATTTATCTTTAATAAAATTATTTATAGCCGTACAATAATCTAATATTTATTTTAAATCACACGTTCTATCTTTTAAAAAAAAATAAGTTTCTATGCTTAGTTAATGATACCACATAAATTCGAATGAAGTGAGTAACATTAAATAAACTGCTTCCACGTGTCTAAAATAAGGAAATGATATGATTGACTAACGAAATCCCAAAAAAATAATATTCCCTTCGGTACATAATAAGTGATATTTTGACTTTGTTATTTTACATAAACAAGAAGAAATTAATTTTATTTTTCTAAAATTTACCCTTATTTACATATTCTAATGTGTCAAGGTAACAATTAATTAAGGATAATTTAGTAAATTCATCTTTTTTCTCTAATATTTTATATTTTTTTAAACGGTGTGCCAAAAACTAAAAAGTCACTCATTATGGACCGGAGTGACTAATGCTTAAACATTTATAAATTTAAACTAATTTTACGAATCTTTTAAGGAAAAGCAAAAAAAGACACTGCTAAAAAAAGAAGGAAGACTGCTAAAAAGAGAATAAAGAACTGTACGTCGTTCATGCATATAATGAATTAAATACAACATTTATGTATTAGTCGGTGATAAGCTACACGTATTAACCATCATCTTTAATTTTGGTTGACATTAGGACTGAAGGCTATGACTCTATGACTATGCGTCTATATCAAACTTTAAAAACAAAAAGGCACAGCTAGCGAAATTGATTATGGTCAGAGATCATGAGAAGTTCGGTCGTTTAATATTTATTGCATTTAAATGTATGGACAACAGAGAATGAGTTGAGCTCAGTTTGTGCACTAAATATGGTATTTTCCGAAGGGAGAATGTATCTTGGAAAAATCATACTTTTCTATATTTCAATTTATATGATAATTTTTTGCTTTTTTAAATCTTTTTATTTTGACTATGCATTTGGATATAGAATTTTGAATATTTTGAAACAAACTTACATATTTAAAAATGACATAACTATACTATAAGTCATAATAATTAATAATTTAAAATATTCAAAAAAATAAGAAAGTTATAATTAAAGTATACTCAATTCGTTTGATTCCAAATTGGGACGGTGAGAATAGTAAATGAACTATTTCTGGACCAGTCCCTATGTGATCTTCAAGGGCCTAGTTTGTATTATAGAGGATGTTAGGTTGAGAGGTGTTGGTATTCATTTATTTTGGATTTACACTGTATTCTTCACCATTAAGGAGGTGGTCCTCGCTAAAGTTGCAGATCATTTATGCATTAATATAATTAATAATATGCTTTACACCTTACTGGCACTCTTCTTTATTCGAAAGTACCTTCTCTTTTTGTTACTATGCTAGACTTTACTCCCTCGGTTCAGTTTTACTTATCAAATATGCATTTTAAAATATTAATTAAGGGTTTGTTTTACTACTCACCCTTATTTATGTGAATTACTATGTTTTGGAAATCCAAATTTTACTACTAGTACTCCAATAAATTTGAGCTATTATTAACTACTTCCTCTGGTTCACTTTAATGGACTTTTTGGCCTTTTTCTTATGGTCAATAATATTTGAAAGGAATTATCTTCTTTATTTCAAAGTTGTTTTTGGAGTCAAGAGCCTAAAAGAATTTGTCATATTTTTAATAAATAAATTAAGGTTAATATAATCAATGTCATTATGAATATGTGTAGAAACAGTCAAAAGATCAATTAAAATGGACCGGCGGGAGTATTGATATGGGAAATTTTTTTTAAAAAGTTAATTCTCTCTTAATTTGCCAAAGTGATAAAATAGAAAATATTTCTTTGTATATTGAACAGGGAAAAAGTAACGGAGGGAGCATTAAATACTAGAAAACAAATGAAGTAAGGGGGACCAAAAATAAAAAGGTGCAGCAAGCTTAATTAATTTATGCTAGAGGAAAATGAGTTGGGCATTCTTTGTATTACATAAATGTAGCTGTCGTACCACAGAGAGACATATGGCTCTGCTCATGAACCAAATAGTGTCATGTTTTATAGTTGGCAGTAGGAAGTATGTACAAGGAATGTCTATAAATCTGCTGCAGTACCCCTTACCCCAACCCTCTGTGCAAAAAGAATATTAGTTGAAGTTTGACAATAGGATTTGTTTTATGATAAAGAAAAGACTAAAATAAGCATCTGGATTCTGGACCCAAAAAAAGGAAATATGAAGGGTACCTTAACAAGAACATGAGACTGCTACCTTGATATTAAGCTTGATACTACTGTTTGGTATTATGTTCAGCATATTTACGCAATGTAGAACTTACACTAAATGGTGCTGAAGAATAAAAAAATGTCATTTTATTAAATAGTAATGTTAACCAGTACAAGATTGACCCTGTAGAAAATTGGGTTTCGAAAAGAACTAAATCCCCAAGAATGGTTCATTTACAATGAGGGATACTACACATGATCAGGAGGCTAATGACTGGATTTTTGTACTTGACTAACAACATTTAAGAATGTACATTGACATGTTCTATCGTCCTTGAGACAACGATGCACTAAACTCACTAACAGAACATTTGTCATTATCTTTTGCTGAACCGGCAAGATCCAAATATGTTTCAAACTTAAATATGGGTTGTTTAGGAGTTGAGCATTTCATTTCACTGTTTAGCATGAGAATTATGTCTGCCATGGTAGGACGATCCTTAGGACATTCTTGAACACAGAGAAGGCCAACATGTAAGCATCGCGTTATCTCTTCTGGAGAAAATGAGTTGATCAATGTCCCATCCATGAAGTCTAATCCCCTTTCTTTGCTCCACAATTTCCATGCCTGCAATAGTTGTACACACTCTTATGAGGTTCAATACATAAAAATGAGTGAAGCTGATCAAATAGTAAGACAGCATGTGTACTAACATAATTGAGGAGGTTAAGATTCTCTTCCACGCAATGGAAACTTGAATTCTTCTTGCCACTTATGATTTCTAATAGCAAGACTCCGAAGCTGAAGACATCAGATTTCTCAGAGAATACCCCCCTCAAAGCATATTCAGGAGACATGTATCCACTGCATTTGTTGGACAAAAACATTAGTATTTTCAAAGTAAATCAAAAGAATAGATGTTATTATGATGCAAATTCGGATTATACAGGGTAGCAGGACGATGTTACCAATAATTTGTGGTTCTGCATCTTGATTACCTGTTAATTGGCAGCTCTAAACTTCTATTAATTGAGAAGTACAACAATAAGGTCACTTACTATGTTCCAGCTACTCGGTGAGTATGCACAAGCTGCTGCTGCTTCTGAAATGTTCTTGCTAAACCAAAGTCTGAAATTTTTGGATTCATCTCTTCACCCAAAAGAATATTGCTTACTTTCAGATCCCGGTGTATAATGTTTAGACAGGAATCTCTATGTAGATATAGTAGCCCTCTAGCAACACCTTGAATGATGTTGAACCGTTTAGGCCAATCTAGCAATTCTTTCTGTGATGTATCTGATAATTAAATGTACAAAGAGTTAAACAAGTATCACCTATAAGAACCCCTTGGACATGTTAAACATGATGGAAACTTAATTTTCTAATTGACTCTACGAGATGGAGAAAAGAACTAGAAGAGAGAAAACAAGAACAGCCATACCAAAGAGAAATTTATCCAAGCTTCTGTTTGGCATGTACTCATAAATTATAAGAAGTTCTTCCCCTTCAATGCAGCATCCCAGGAGTCGTACAAGATTCCTGTGCTGGAGTTTTGATATTAATACGATTTCATTCTTGAACTCCTCTATGCCTTGTCCTGTTCGATTAGAAAGTCTTTTCACTGCAATTTCTTGTCCACCTTTTAGCTTTCCCTATGCAAGGTCAGCCCATTAAAAGTCAAATGATCAGAAAACTTACTTTACAAACCCCTCCAGCTCCCTCAAAAGAAAAAAAATAAAGGGGTAAAAGAAGTTGGACAATACATAATTTCAGTAATCAAATCCCTTGTAGTGCAAGTTCCGCAATGGACTTTTGTGTATTTGACCACGAAATTAGGTTAAGTGCTTGAGGAAAAGTGTAGTTACCTTGAAAACAGGGCCAAATCCTCCTTCCCCAAGTTTGTTGTCTACTTTGAAGTTGTTTGTTGCAGCTGCAATTAGCTCAAATTCAATCAGTGGAAGCTCAATTGGATCTTCTTTCTTTAAATTGCCAACCCAGAAACTTTCCAGTGCGTATTCTTTTGAAATGTTGCATGAATCACCTATACGAAAGCTTATGGTTCCTTTTCTTTTTTGTCCTGTTATAGGAAGCAATTAATTAAAGATCAGGCTAGACGTTCGTTGCATAGTTGTGTCAAAATCAAGGTAGTTTCATTTGTCAAAAGCATTTTTTTCTTATTCACGTTAGGAGGACATATATCATTACCTGTTTGATAAGCCTTATTTTTGAGCAAACAATATAAAGCAATCCCCAACAAGAGACCGGAAAATACTGCAGAACATATGATTAGTGCTCTTTTAAGATTCCGCTTACCTGGAAAAACTGAACGACATTTCAATAAGCTACTGCAGTAGATGGATTACATCATAAAGTTAGTGTAAAACAAAATTAATGTAACAGTTACCTAATTCTGAGTAAGCAAGCCGAAGGAAAAGATCTTCCCCAGAATATGAGTAATCCTGCATATCTAAAAGATCTCCAGACCACACCATACACCTAATTCCTGCCACATAAGCATAAGCAGTGCAAGAGCAATTGTTCAAACATAACCTTTCACATTCACTAGCACTATCAAGGCGAAAAATAGCAGCAAGATCAGGCAGTTTCAGTCCACTAAACTTCAAAAAACCGTCCTGCTGTCCAACCCCTGGAGACGTGCCATTTCCCTTTCGCTGACATAGTAATTTAGTTCGCCTCACACAACCACCTGTCCAGTTCCCTCTGCTCCACTCGTCACTAGACCGCGGCACAAACCCTCTTAAGCAGCTGCAAGTTGGGAGTTTATATTTGCTGCAGATAGCGGAAGGTCCACAAGTATTATATATATCACATGGTGCATGTACCATCTTAGCATAGACTTCCCAAGCTGGAGCTCCATCTGTCCACTGAACAACTTGAACAGATCCTGTAGACTGAAGTTCCACGAAAGTTAGAAATGAAGTATTTGGAAGAAAGGTGAAATATGCAGTTCCCTGTTGAAAATCTTGCTGAAAGACAAACTGAACTATATAGGCTGCTGAATCAATATAGGGAAGACCAATAAACTTCAGTCCATTCCACTCCCCGGTTCTGTAGTAGGGAGTAGATTTGTTCCATATGAAAAACTGAGGAGGAAGTTGCTCCGAGATTCCAATAGAAAAATTTCCCGGTGAGGGGTCACTTTCCTTTTGCCAAGAAGATAAGAGCCTTCTCTCCCCAGTTATCCTGTTGAACCCTATTTTCATTCCAGGCAAGAAAGTATCACAAGGATAATCGAAACTCTCAAAGAAGCACTGTCCTGAGATATTATCTTTAAGCACCAAATTCCCACTGTCCAGGAGAACAACTTCAACTGTGTTATTAGTGGGGACATACACATTGCTTGACCAGATAACATTCTGTACACCATCAAGAATCACCAAGTTTCCATTTTTGCTAATCGATAGACTTGCAGCGGAATCAGAAACATTAAGTGGACTTTCCCTGTTTGCAACCCACACAACTTTACATGGAGGAATATTCTTAAACCATATCCCCAGGTACCTTTTACTGGAATTGGCAGGACTAAAGAATCCCAATTCAAAAACCTGACTAGCAGAGGTTAAAGTATCCCCTACTAAGAGCTTTTGTGATTGCAGAATGGTGTCTGAGGCATTGCAATAATATGATTGAATGATACAGTACGAAAGAAGAGAGACCAAAAGTATTTTCCAAGCTTGATAGATTCCCATTTTCTTAAATGATAGACTTCTATAATAACAAACATCAAGGGACACTTAGAAGAGAGAGTCACAGGTCAATTATCAAATACCAAAAATAGGGACTCGAAACAAGAACGAACATAGCTTGAATTCGCCAAGTAAATCAAACATGGAGACTGATATTATTATATAAAAAAAGAAGTATCAATTTTATCAGGATGTCCAAAAAACTATTCAGAACATTTTGGACTGTGATTGGTTTTCTATCCTCCTTAGATAAAAATGAGCATTTGAAGTCAAATTTAAACTTTTCCCTGTATTTAGCCATAAGCATATGGTAAGAGGCCGAGGGACTTTAAGGGGAAAAACTTGGGATAGAAGTCACTATAACTTGTCTTACTTTGTCCTGAGCTTATTTTGGACTTAAGAATAAAGCCCCCATCTGGGAATAAAGATGTTATCTTTAAAACGGCAACTTAAAAAGAAAAAAAGAAAAGAAAAAAGGGACAGTAGGAAATAGGCTGACCTGAATAGAGCAGTGGTCAATTTCTCCCCTATAGCTCATCTAGTCCCCAAAACACCAATTCTAGAATATACAACCCTCTGCCAGTAAATTTCTCATACACTATTTCCTTCTTAAAAAGCATAGCTGGGTTAGGGTTTGAAAATCAACCAATTTTAATTTGTTTATTTTTGGAATATAAAAGTATAATTATCTTTTTTGATAAAAGTAATTACTCACATATATGTAAAATAAATTATATACTCATTTGTAAAAGTTGTTTGACGCTGTAAGTAATAATACAGTCATTTTTAGGAAAATTATTGATTTTGATCAATCAAACCAAAACCAAGATGTGACAAATTGCTAAGAGTAGTGCATAAAACAAACTCCATCTACCAATGCAGAGCAATTGAGTCATATTCTGCTGGGGAAGAGGAAAATTGAGCAGTAAGATGAAATGGGTTCTCTGAATTTTAGGGAAAGATTGTGGTGAAGTTAGGGTTTTGCTGTTTTGAACAAAGCAGAAGCAGAAGCCTTGGCCGTCACATTATTTGAAGCAGTTGATCCTCTTTCCCACGCTTTGCCTAAGATCATGTTAAATTGGTTATTACTCTTCTCGTACAGTAATTCTCAACTTTTCCTTTGACAAGAATCTTCATAGCAGGAATATTCTATTCTCGTACCGCATTCAATATATCTGCTTGAATTACCTTGAGTACAGATGCCTAACATCAGATATTTGGCCAAGTTGGCCCCAGGCTTTGGTCTAATTGTAAGAGCACAACACATGATGTATGAATTAAGTGGAGACAAGTTTTACGTGGAGAAGGGCAGAGGGACATGCTCATTCCACCGAGTGTCAAGGCTTGGATTTATGGATAGTTATTGGGATTGAGTTAAGGTACCATTTGCAGCACATATCTGAACATCAGAAACAGAAAAATGCATATCTCCCATTTTGGATATGCTATTTTCTGTTATTTCTTGTTCATTTTAGCCAACCTAATAGCAATTAGAGCTGCTCCAGGAGTTCAACAAAAGCTCCAGTGTTTCTCAGGTATGTCCTCCAATTAATTTCTTTTCCTCAGAGGAGGTGACAAAATGTATGTCCTTAGAATTGTATAGTTTAACAATATCTTTTTGTTTGATGTATCATAAAAAAGGCTAATGTTAGTGCTTATTTATTGTTCTAGGAGCATAAGTTGTTTGGAATCTACAAGTAAAAGCTTGGAAGATCACCAGTTTACTTAATTTAGAAACAATCCATACTAATCTAGAATATTTGAAATCTATTTCCATATTATTTTCCTTTTCTTTGGGAAATGGGGAAGTGGATTACTAGATGAGGAATCAAACTCCGACCTACACGGTGAAGGTTTGAGCCGCCGACCGAGTGAGCAACCTTGATTCCCCGTCTCCATATTTAATTTGATGGTGAAGTTTGAATTTGGCAAAGTTCACCATTGCATAGCTCTACAAGAAAGTTATAAGGTAAAATAGGTTATTCTCTTTGATATAAGAAAATAAGTTTATGAACACCCATAGAGTTGAAGATTTCTTCCATGTTTGAGTTTCATAAAACAACTAATGATCCACAACCGCCACAAAATTAACATTAATTAATCAAATAAATAAATTCCATTTCCCCTATTGTTTCAAATGGAGCACAAGCCAATCTCCCTACGAGTAGTTCCATTTCTGCAGAATCTGGTAATAACTATTGCTTTTCTAACAAGGATTAATATTACTTCTCAGGCTTCAGAAAAACTACAAAATGGTATCTTGAAAAAAAAAAGAACTGGCCAAAATCTGTTTCAGAATGAAAACAATTCTGCAATACATGTAAACTTAAATGATTAAGGAAGTTAAACACATGATCCGTGGTTGCTCTAGACAAATGATAGTAGAAGAAAGCATGTAATTCTGCTTCTTAAATATTAAGATATTTGTTTGTAGACTGATGGAAATACTTCATTCTGAGCAACTTGGTAGGAAAACTGAGACTTGCTCAATTATAGAGCACCTGCACCTCTAACAGTAGGTTGTGAGTTCGATTCATGAGGGGATAGGGTAAGGAATTACCGCTAATCTCCTTCCGCAGTTGGGG
>MCJB01048616.1:15234-42711 GCA_002018475.1 Nicotiana obtusifolia | reverse complement strand
GTAGAAAAAAGAGTAACTGGGGAGCATATTCAATATTCAAGAACTTCATATATACTGATTGAACATATCTATCTCTCCTTCAGCTTAAAGTGCTGAACCATCTACTGTATACATGGTCTGATAAAGTATACCTAGCTTGATCCTATTCTCTTCAAATGAAGCAAATATGTAAGAAAGATCAAGCATCAAACAATCATCTACCTATTAGTACACTAATTGTGACATTGTTTGAGGATGGCAAATCCTGATTCCCATGCCACATATCTGCATCAACAGATCTTCTCATTGAGGTATAAGTGGGTTGCCTAGGCAAGGGCAATCTCATATTGTCAGTTTCCAACATCAAAACTACAGAAGACATGTTTGGCCTGTGCACAGCCAAGTCCTGAACACAAAGCATTGCCAAGTGTATACATCTCAATGCTTCATCATGCTGACATCCATCCCATATTGAACGATCTACTAGGTCCATTGGTCTACCTTCGTCCCATTTCTCCCATGCCTGAAATATTTTCCACCAGAAAAATATGAGAAAGATGACCACTCTGTCATTGCTCAATTACACAAGAAAATTAGCCCCATTATTCGGACAGCATGTTCTGGACTAAAAATATTGAAATAGTGGAGAAAATTATTCAGACTAACATATCCAATAATGCCTGAATGCTCATCCGACCGAAAGCTTGTATTTCTACGCCCAGAGATAATCTCAAGCAATAGTATTCCGAAGCTGTAGACATCAGACTTGCCAGAGAACAGGCCTTCCATTGCATACTCAGGAGCCATATATCCACTGTGTTTAGCAACAAGGTATGAGATGAAATGGATTTAGCTCCAGGAACAAGAAAATGGAAATTAGAGCCTCTTATAAGACTTAAAATAAAATGATACTTACTATGTGCCTACAACTCTGTTTGTATTTGCTTCATTTTGGTTTCCTCCAAATATTCTGGCCATGCCAAAGTCTGAAATTTTTGGGTTCATCTCTTCATCCAACAAAATGTTACTAGCCTTTAGATCCCTATGGATTATCCTAAGTCTTGAATCTCTATGGAGATATAGTAGCCCTCGAGCAATCCCTTCGATAATGCTGAAGCGTTTTCTCCAGTCTAACTGGGATTTCCTAGCAGGATCTGCGAAAGTTTAACAGCCATTATAATTGGTAGTGATCTATCTCAATGAGATGTGTTGCTATAGTAAATATAAGGAAGCATAAGCAATTTTTTTGACAGAATTTCCTGAACTTACCAAATAGAAATGTATCTAAGCTTTTGTTGGGCATGTACTCATAAAGCAGAATTTTTTCTTCTCCTTCAATGCAGCAACCCAAAAGCCTAACAAGATTTCTGTGTTGTAATTTTGCTATTAGAGTGATCTCATTCTTGAATTCCTGATCACCTTGTCCGGACTTTTGTGAAAGCCTCTTTACAGCAACTTCCTGACCACAAGGTAGCCTTCCCTGAAGATTTAAAAAACATTATCTTTAGTCCAAAACAAGGCCGTATACTTCCTAAATGAAAAAGAATAATCCATTAAGACTGAAAACTACCTTGAAAACGGGGCCAAATCCCCCTTGCCCAAGCTTGTTTGCAAGAGAAAAATCGTCAGTAGCTTTGGCCACCATGCTGAAGCTGAAAAATGCCAATTCTGAACCATTTCCTTGATGCCCTTCGGCACTGAGGTCGCTCGGCCCAGATAAGTCCGCGGAGAACTCTCCGCTCCTAACTAGATGGTTTTTGGGAATTTCGTTGATCCTCTTGGATTCTGAAAATTGGAAGTCGAAGTTATAAGTACAACATGGAACACATATCAAATGCAGCTAGCTAAGTCAGAAAGATTGCTGCATCAAAATTTACCTCGCTTTCTGGCCCTGTATCTACATACTAGCCAAACAACTGCCATAATAACCAAAGCTAGAGCTACTAGAACTGATATTATAATAATTATGATCGTCTTGTTTTTCTTACCTGTTTCAAGAGATATTCAAAGGAGAAAATCAAGAATTAGAAAGGCTAATCGTTAATCAAACTCTCAAACTCGAGGAAGGAAAAGAAGTATCTGCTTAAAATGCTGATCTTGCTACTAATGAAAACAAACAAGAAATGAGTCTTTGTACTAAAAAACAATTACTTTGGATTTAAATTTGTATAATTGCACAAACAAAATATTCAGCAGAAAATAATGTGCTTACCAAATTCAGAAGGATCAAGGCGAACATACAGAGTGGTCCCACCTTCCTCAAACTGCTCTATATCAACTAAATCTTCAGTCCATATCATACAATTGATTCCTTTGACAAAAGCATAAGCATTGCAGGAACAATTGCTCAGGCACTTCGTTTTGCACGCATCTGTGTTTTGTGCATCTGCAATAATATCTGCATAATCAGGCAATTTAACTCTCTGAACAGCCACGAATCCATCATCTTTTGCACTATCATTCCTCGGAACACTGCTACTTTTCCTGCATTCCAATTCTGTCCTCCTAATACATCCTCCTGTCCGGTTCCCAGCATGCCATTGCTCCTCAACACGTGGTACAAATCCTTCTACACAAAGGCATACTTGTTTGTGACATTTCGCGAAATTCCCACAGAAGTTATACAGGTCACAACCACCCGATGGCCTAGATTGTAACGTGCTCCATTGCTCCTTGTCTTCGTCCCACCTCTGCTGCAGCTCATTTCCAGTCACAGTAATCTGGAACCTCACCAAAAGAGATGTGTCTGAAGCAGTGTAAGTGAAGTACGACCTACCATCCTCGTTGTTAATTTTGAAACCAGAAAATAATGTAGATCTAGTCACATTAGGAACACCGATGAATTCCACTCCATCAAAATGTCCACTTCTCCAGCGTCTGTTCGATCCATCCCAGATAATAATTTGAGGTGCTCCACGAGGATCAACCCCCAATGAGTACCTTCCAGGTGAAGGATCACTCTCATTTGTCCAACTACTGAAAACTTTATGCTCTTTACTTTGTCTTTCCACGAAAACTCTCATCCCAGGTAAAAAGGTGTCTGTGGGATGCAAGAAGCTTTGCCACAATTCCTTATTTAACCTCGCAGCATTCCTGTCATAGTTAAGGATGACAAGATTGCCATTGTCCAACAGACAAGCCGTAGAGTTTTTGGTCGCGACAGTAACATTACTCCACCACAGTGAATCTCCATGTCCATTTTTAACCACCAAATTCCCAATTTGGTCAATTGAAAAAGTACCATTTTTATCAGGGACAGGCTTGTGTCTATTGGCAACCCAAACGACAGTCTGTACTGTTACATCAGCGTACCATATACCAAGATACCTTTTACTAGAACCTGTAGGACTGAAGAACCCCAACACAAAATTCCCTTCTTTAGAAGTGATGTTATCACCATCTTTTAGAATCTCTCCTACTGTAACTCTATCATCTGCTGAACAGAATAAGGATAAACAAGAAAGAAGGAAAAAGAAGACGAACCAAACGGAAACTCTAAAGCTAGCAACCATTCAAGCATTTGCAAATGTGATACCAAATTCAAGAATGGGGAATTTGAATGAATTCTGAAGAAGAAGAAGAGGTGAAGAAATGGTGGTTAAACAAAAGAGAACAAAAGGGGTGTAGAAAATAAAAAGAAAGAAGAAGCTTCTGATGACCGGGGGATTGGGTGGCCAAGTAGGAATAATATTAGAGCTGAGAAAGATTGACCTGAAAAAGTACTTTGTAGATGTAGTTGAAGAGCCCTTTGGGGACCAGCCACCCTCTGCCCCACAAGTGCACTTGTCATTTTTTTAATGTTATGTTAGGTGGGTGAATAAAACACAAGGGAGAAGACCTTGATTTCAATACATGCATTTACTAAAACGTGTTTTAAAGACTTAATTCTTTTCTTTGTCAAATTATCAACATAGTTAATTTTAAATGTTTTAATAACAGTTTAAGAACTTTCTCGGAATGAGTTACTGCTACATTTTAACTATATATATGCTTGGTTGCAACAGATATAGCTCTTTGGACAAATGGACCTCTTCAGTCATGTCTACAACTCTAGTACTATTACGCTACTTTTTCCATTTCGAAACTGATAATTTGTTTTCATTAAATTTACTATTTCCTCTGTTCTAATTTATGTTATGTCCCTTCTGTTTTAGGTCGAAGATTTTTGGGGGGAATGCAGAGGAATTGTTTGCCACTTTTGGTTTCGGGAAAAAACTAATTAATTCAAATAGAATAAGTGGGATTCATGTGGATTTCGCCATAAGTTGAGCTTTTCTAGGAAAGTAAATGAGTCCTACTATTTTGAGGTTAAGAGTCAAATACTGAGGTTAGAAGTGTTATTTAAAAAATAAAAAAAAAAAAAGAATTCTCTTTTCCAACCACACGTGTTTTAGTCTCTAACAAGTACTATAAGTTCAGATAATCAGATTATGCGGATCTGCTCGTCAGATTATGAACGACGTAATTATTATCTTCTTGAAATTGCTTGCTTCATTTACAACCAAATCTGTAGCTTACTTACCGACTACAAATGCCATTTGCTAAATGGTGTCAAATGGCATTTGACATAAGAGTCGGTGAAATTTGCGTTTACTTGTTTTGTCTTTGTCATTATTTCCATATATTCTTCAAATTTTCGGTGGGTTGCAATATTCTACTATGAAAATATTAGGGGCGTAAAAAAAATCGATAAATAGCATCAAATCGACAATTCGAGTCAAATCGGAAAAAAAATTCGTTGTGATTTGGTTTGGTATTGGAAAATAAAATCCGACCATAATTGGTTTGGTTTGGTTTGGTTTTAACTAAAAAAAGTCAAACTGAAATCAAACCAACCCGATAGTACATTTATATAATTTTTAAAAATATTTTATAGATATAAATATTTATTGTAATGTAATTTATAAATTTTTCATAGTTTTATCTTTTTAACATATTATTTTAAGTTTAGACTTAACATTCTTGAATGATAAATATATTTCAGAGCCCTTAAATGTAATAACTCAAATAAAGTTCAAATTAATACTAATGTTAACAAAAGAAATTCAATTCAATACTAGGAATGGCGATAGCGTTGGATAATTATTTTAGTTTTACATTGGTTTATAATGAAAATGCATAACTTAGTTTATCTTTTTCTTTAGTGCTTAATTATGTAATTAACATTAGTACTTATTAGTTATATTTATTTTAGCATGACCTATATAGTATATTTAGATTATATTAATTTTCATTATGGCTTATTAATTAGCAATATTTTTTTTAATGTAATTTTATTATTTTATCTTTGTTATTGAATATTTTAGTATAAAGCTATGACTTATCTCACATTATTGTGTTAGTTTCTTGGAATTACATTATATAGTTGTATTTGACTAGGACTTAAGAAATATTTCGAGCACAAGTTAATGAAGACTTTACCGAAAAAAATCTGAAAACCCAAAAAAAAAAAGAAAAATTCGAGAAAAACCGAGATTGAAAAATCCGACTTTGTTGGTTTGGTTTATAAATTTAAAAATTCGACACCATTGACTTGGTTTAATAATTTAAAAATCCGAACCAACCCGACCTATGTACACCCCTAAAAATTGACGTACAGCCTATGTCTATTTTATATGACTGTAATTTAACTTAGCACAAAATTAGGAAATAAGAGGAGAGTTTTGATATATTATCTGGTGGTCTTGAACATGCCATGTTAGTCTTACGAGAGCATATTATTAGTGAATAAAATATTATTATTAAAATTAAGAAGCTGTAAAATATAATAACATGTCAATCTTATTGGGTGCACTTTTTTCCTGGCATTATATTCTTCAAGATTTCATTTTACACAAACTTTATCTCACATTCCCTTTTCCGTTTACATTTAAATTTAGAATAAGTGTTAGGGTATAAGAATCTTGCACCATGAAAATTCAAGTTTTGTTTTTCTTTTGATGTGATATGTTGACCAAATCACTTTCATGTAATAGCAAAGGGATGAATTCAACACAATGCATAACACAATGAACGGCCTGCTGCTTACTACACTTAGTGATTAGGTAAAGAACCTCATAGTTTTTTTCTTTATTTTTCTAGATATTTGATAAATAATTTTTCTTTTAATGTTATGGTCCTAAAACACTAACATCTTTTCTATTAAAGGAGTGGATGAATTCCTTTTCTCTTTCCTTATCCCTTATGGTTCTGTTCCTATATATTTTTATTCGATTCCTTTTTAAATAATATACCGTTTTTTCTCTTGATGAATATGATAAATTCAGATCTGCGCAGAGGATTCTTAATTAATTATTTCTTTGATGAATATTATAATATTTTTTCAGATATGCGCAACTCTTAATTAATTATTACTTTATTCTTGCTGAACATTACTTAACTGCAATTCTGCAAATGGTGTCACAAAGTTTGATTTAGAACGTGCGTCTCAGTTGTTATTTCCTCGTAATTACTCTTTCAAAATAAAGACTATTCTCTAATCAATATTTGTCTTGTAATGGTTTTCTTCTTTATTTCTAGTCTCCTCAACCTTCCACATGCGGCAACAACAAACCTTATGTTCACACATGGAATAACTCAGAAACTATGACTAATAGCACATTACAGGGCCATATATACGAGTATGTAAGAGCAATTAATCCCTTTTTTCATTCATTTTACTTTCTTGAAGTTAACAGGGTAAAGCTGTTAATGTAATACACAAACTTTCTATTCACATATTTTTGTATTTATATTTTCACCCAGTTTTTCGGAGTATTTGTAAGTCAAAAATTTATACTACTAAAAAACAATACGGGAAGAAAAGAGGATGTGCCAGAAAAACTCATATCTTCTTTGTCTTTTCTCATTTGAGATTTGTTGACTAAATGACTTTTAAGTTAAAAAAGTAAAAACAAAGAGGGAATAAGCTTACCATGATTTTCTAGCAATGAATCCGAGAAAAGTGGAATAGAAGCACAAAATAAATTAATTATGAAATAACATGGTCTTTAAGCAAATCCTCATTAAGTAACGCAACTTCTTCTTTAGGAGAAATGAGGGTTCTTTAATCAGGGATGATTTATGCAATAATGCAAATATAGCCCGGACGTTGACTGGGCAAACTTATTTTTATAAGAAAATCAGGGATGATCAGTTCAACATATACTATAAAATTATCAATTTACATGTGACTAGAAGGATGCCTGAGTATTTTTTTTCTTAATAGTTGGCCCATGCTTTCCAATTTAAGCATGCATATGTACATTGTATTTGTCTTTAAAAGTTTCTGACGCGGGCTCGTCTGAACCCAGTAGCTTTGGTCCAAATTCTGTATTGTCTTTAAAAGTTCATTGAATATGTATAATTTATTAATTTAGAACCAAGTAACTTTGAAGAAATCGAATCCCGAACCCACTAGCTTCAAATCTCGGCTCCCCTATGTTACGAAACAATGCGCCACTTGAATAGTTTATCGTATTGTTTAACTCACAATTTAAAAAATTTTAATTACATATTTAGAAAACAAAATGTGGTAGCTTACAACTGAAGAAGAGATGAGATCCATCTCTGTGCTTTTTGACAAACTTCTGAGCTTTCAAGGTCAAACTTGAATGATTCTGAATAAAACTTTTGTAGGGTCGTATAAAAACGTGTCCAAAATAAGATTATTATATAATTTAAATGACACAGCATATGGCAGAAGTTGAGTTGACGACAGGGGCGGATCAATATAGGCAAGAAGGGGTGGTCCGCCATCCGGTTGCTAGGGTAAAATTTAACGTACTGATATTTGACGCAAAAAAAATAGATAAAAAACGAGTGGCACCCAGAGTATCACAAGTGATTGTGGGTGCCATGATTTGAGGGCCAGTTTTTCAGGCACAAGACCTGTGAGGCTGTGACGTTCATTTAACACTTTTAGCATTCCAATTTTACCTACCCCATTTTGCCCCTTTTTTATCGTCTTTTTTTCTTAATTTCTTTTACTTTTTACACCTTTGTGACTCTCTTTGTGCAATTTTATTTTTATTATTTATTTAAATTATAAAGTTATATCTGCTTTATTTTCTTTTTTCTAGATCTCAAATTTTTATAAGAATTATTTTTCTTTTTTATCCATCTAATTTATTTTTTCCTTGATCTAAAAAAGACCAAAATTTCTTTGTATGGTTATCATCTATTTATTTATGCATAAAAATTTTTGCGTTTTTTATCGTCTTTTTTTCTTAATTTCTTTTACTTTTTTCACCTTTGTGACTCTCTTTGTGCAATTTTAATTTTATTATTTATTTAAATTATAAAGTTATATCTGCTTTTTTTTCTTTTTTCTAAATCTCAAAATTTTTATTAGAATTATTTTTATTTTTTATCCATCTAATTTATTTTTTTCTTGATCTGAAAAAGACCAAAAATTCTTTGTATGATTATCATCTATTTATTTATGCATCAAAAATTTTGTAAGCGAACTAAATTAATCTTAAAATGGATTGAATCGAAAGGAAGTGAATTAATACAAAACAAGTCGATCAAATATACATCCCACTTTAATCCCTTTGACTAGTGATAAGTTTACATTAAATCTGGTGGCACATACAACCATCAAATCCTGAATCCGCCTCTGATTGACGATATAGGTTTGACGAAATTTAGTAATTTTGGCTCAAATCTTATGTTATTTTAAAAGTATATTTAATATAGATAAATTATTAATTTTAAAAAAATAAAAATAGAACCCATAAATTTTAGTACTAAATTCATTTTGACAAAGCACTAAGTGCTATCTTAACATTCCCTTCTAATAAGTTAAGGAGCTTATTAGTAGTTGACTAATTACTGGGCCACCTACATAGTTAGATATGGGTTAAAATTTACCCGCACCGGGTGTATACGCTCGCCTTAGTTAAGTTAATCATAAAAGATAAACTAAGACTATTAAGAGTCTTATTTCTAATAAATAAAAAATTTTAAAAAAGGAATTAAATTCATAATAACAGAAATATAACGATACAAAATATAGATTTTCCGTCAACGTGCCTTCTCTTTTATTTCGTGCGGCTCTTCAATTCTATGTCCTCCAGGGGTTCTTCTCCATCACTCTCCAAGGACTACTGTTGGTTTGGAAGTCAAAGAATCGGCATATAGCAGGTTAGTTCATACTATTTTGGGAACATATGCATATTGAAAGAATTCAAGGAATACTTTTTGTGTATTTTGTTTCTATCACTATTTTTATTTCTTCATTGTCGCTGATTGAAAACCTCACTGTTTTACTTGTCTTGGTACTTAAAAAAAATCAAAAGTATCGATACTCTTGAAAACATTAAAACAAATACTCATGATTGACTTTAGGACTTAGGAAAGCCTTTTACGTCAATTAATGTGTAGAACCGAATATTCTATATGTGTAGTATTTAGAAGTCTTCTCAGTTATACTATTTTCAAAATTTTATTTTTAAATATTATTAATTTGGTTTTTTATATTTTGTTACGTGAATCTGGCTAAATTTTGATTATAGTTGTATAATTTTTTCTATTTTTTCTGCTGTTGTATGTATTACATAATTTTATTTCTTCTTTTGTAATATCATAATGTAAAATTTTGAGAAGACAAACAATATTGAGATTCATGAAGAGTCATTAGAAGATATTAGAACTGAAAAGAATGATGAGAAATAGAAGAAGAAAAAGTTTCAGAAAATTACATAACTGAACTAGAGGAAAAAATGAAAGATCAAATTGTTAGGGACGGGGAAGAAGCTTATAACTTATATTGTGAATATGCACATTCTAAAGGTTTCAGTATAAGGAATGATAAATATTACTTTCAATGTGGTGTAGTGATAAGAGAAAAACGATTTGTGTGCTATAAGCATGGGAAAAAGATGAAAGCCAACGGTAATCCAGTAAGACATTTTGCAGTCACATGGACACACGATCAAATTGTCCTGCAATGATAAGCTTTAAATGTCAATTTCCTAATAGTCCTTTCATAGTGGATAGATATGTTAAGGAGCATAATCATTAGATGGCTTCACCGAAAAAGAGACACTTGTTAAGATCTGCTCGTTCAATAACTAAAACCAAAGGGTTAGTGATTGAAAATATGGTTAACGCTGGTATAAAGCCGACTGCAACATATGCTTACTTGGCAGAAGAAGCTGGAGGGCTGATGTTTTAGGTTATTCAATGAATGAGTAATTTAATTTTATAAATCAGTTAATGAAATCTAAGGTGAAAGTTGGGGATTCTCAAAGTGTTGTTAATGAATTTAATAACAGACAAGCAAATGAGACACTATTTTATTGGGATGTTTAACTTGATTTGGAAGGGTGTATAGCTAATTTCTTTTGGAGAGATGGTCGATCTAGAATAGACTATGAGATATTTGGTGATGTCGTGTCTTTTGATACCACATATCAAACAAATAAGTATCGTATGATTTGCGCACCATTTATTGGAATAGATTATCATTGGTAGAATATAATTTTTGGTTGTGCTTTTCTATCTGATGAGTCTGCAGAATCTTTCAAATGGCTATTCTCTAGAGAAATTGAACAGTACTACTCCCATATTTCTGCAAAAAAATTGTGAGAAAAACATAAAAGACAACAAAGGTATTAGAGCCTCTTTATGTAAAAGCACCGGGTGTTCGTAAAGAGCGTATTCTACGCTATTGGGAGAAACCCAAAAAAAAAAAAAAATTCTCAACCCACTAATGGGAGAATTAACAAGTGTTACAATACAAGTCTTTGCTAGTTTTACTTTTTTTGTAACAATCTAATTAGTTGTTTGTTCACAGAGAAGTCTCAAAAAGATGTTGCACCACCAATAAAAAAAACTTGTTTGAGGATATTGCTTACACTCCCTATCAAGCAATATCTCTTTTACCAGAAATTAATTTGCAAGTTAGTTTTCTTTCCTTCCTTTTTACATAAAACTTATGTTAAATTATTGTCATACAATTATTAACTCATCTTGAATTTTCTTTTTCCTGTAAGGATGTTGATTTTGATTTGGATATGAATGAACCAAATGTTTCACTTTTTGCCTTGTTACAAAGTGTTGAGAACACAATACTGGTATTTTAACAATCTGACTTTCTTGTATAGGAAGTGTGGGAAAATAATGCAACTATAGTTAGTGTGTTTGAAACTTTTTATAATTTTATTATTATTTTTATTTTTATTTTTGTAGCAATCATCTACAAATACGTGGAAATCAGGAGCAAAGTACAATTGAAGCACTATAGTGTGGCTGCCTTTGTTGATACTCGCATTGTTGCATACAATTCGGCTCGTTAGTTTTCACCAGTTTAAAAATTGAAATTCTTATATTGAATGATTTAAACGAAGTAGTAATTTGAGACATTCGAGAAGGAGAAGCTAGTGAACTAGATTTCTTTGATTATTGGATAGAAGAATTTACATACATTTGTGAAGACTCATTGATTGTTTTTGTAGACTAATTAATTTTTTATATTATTGAAATCCATAAATACCCTTGCTTACACTAGCTTTACTTGCTTCTCTGTTGTAGTCTTCTCTAGGTGCTAGTTCAAAACATTCTTCCAATATCACCTTTCTATTTGTCTTTTCTTGGATTTTTCAAGAAAAATAAATTTAAACTCTTAACTTGATCGTACATGTATTTACGGGTTTGTTCAAAGGTAGAAGTGCTATTGATGTTGGAAATTCTACTTTTTTGACTAGGGGGTAGGGAGTAGGAGGAGGCTTGTAGTCCATTTGACACTGCAATCGTGGCTTGATCCTCAAAAGAGATGTATTACTTCGGCATTGAATGAGTTTTCAGAGATAGATATATTGGAAAAGCCAAGATTCAAGAAAGAAAAGAGATGCAATTCCATCTTTCAAGGTGCTGCATTTGGTTTATCACTTTTCAATACTTGCTGTTAAGAGAAGGTGGATTTGATGCTAACATGATCTTCGCTTGTTTTTTTTTTTCTTTTCCCGACAGCATTGAAGAATCTGAGGGCACTTGAAATTTTCTGAAGTTATGAGCTGAAGTAGCAAGTGTTTATACCTAGAATGTTTTACTTTTGCCTGTTTCATCTTTCTAGTTGGAAGAAGGTAGTTAAAATATTTCCAGATGGAGTGAAGACTTTCGAATCTTGTAACTCGTTAAAATAACATTTCAAGAAACTAGTAAATAGTATTATGTTGAACACAGTAGGTATCTATTCAATTAGTGACGTAAATCTTTTACATCCTGGAGGGTTATTTACATTGTAACAATAGTGAATATAAGGATATCAATTTTTTTTTTGAGAAATTATTAAGGAGCATGTGCAAAATATATAATGGTTAACTATTATTAAGTATTAATAATTATAATTAAATAAGGTGACATGTGGTATTTTTAAAATCAATTGGGATGTAAACATCCCGTGCAAGTAAATTTTTACTTAAACATGCGACATGCTTCAATTAAATGCTCAATAATTCAGATTCTTTAACACAAGAATTTAGTTACATTTTCTACTGATATTGAGATCTCTTAAAAGACTCATAGGGAATATTGACCCTAAAGCAAGTGTACCAACATGACTAAATTTAATTTTAACATGAGTAAGAAATGATATCCGCGTAAAGGAATCGTTTTCTTTTATTATGCCTTATTATTCAAAGATGCTTCACAATCTGTTATCATTCCTCTTTGTATCTGATTTCTATTTTAAAAAATAAAGTTTCAAAACGTAAGACATTTTGCAGCCAATGACCAATGTATCTTTGTTGACTGGCTGAATATGACCAAAGATTTTTCCTCTTCAAGCAGCCAGTAGGCTTAGGCTTGTTTTTCTGGTCCTTTCCCTCTATTTAAGTTCCTTTAATTAGCGAAATAACTTAACAATATGATTTAGCACAACTGTCCCTGAACATAATGTTCAAAACTGGATTAACTGGGGGGAAAATAGCTATTCACACTAATCTTCTAACTAACTTACTAATCTGTAACTAACACACTAAGTCATTATAAAAACTTGAACGAGAAAATGAAATATTCCCGGCAAAACTGAAGTAATATTGAGTGAGAAATGTTGAACCTAAATGGTAGCGGAAGAACTTGACAAAGTCGAATGGGATGACTCTGTATTTACTTTAATTACCAGTTTACCCCGCGAAGCCGGCGAAGGGGGAGTTAGTTCAAACGTTGGTTAACTCCCTTCCCCAAATCAGTTAGTTTTGGTTAGGGATTTTATTTGCTTTTAAATCGTAATTCAATATTCAGCGCTAGAATTGATCAGAATGAGAAGCGGAATTCAAGTGTACTCTTTCCGAACAAAACCAAATCTCTGGCTACCGTACATAGTGGACTTAACATACCGCCCAAATTATGTACTCCATCTTTTACCCCGGCGGCCGGACGGCGGTACTGGGTGGTCGGCTCCGAGTTCAACAGGTAATTCATGACCCGTTGCTCTTCTCCTTCTCTAAACAAGTATTTTCCTCTTTGGCTGTGTATCAAAAACCAGTATGTGCTCAATGCTTATCCCTCCAACTATTTAAATGCTGTAGTATTTTCAATTTTGTTATCTTTCTTCATTTCTGCTTTATTTTGCATATAGCATAACAATTGGCCATAAGAAGGAACCATTGCAATCAATAATGTATTGTCGCTGCTTCATTTTCTCTTTCTGTTGATAGGAATTGGCTGGGAGCCAAAGAAATGTGAAAACGTGGGCCTTGGACTTCTAGATTCATACTCATAAGTCATAAGAAATTCCCTTTTCAGAAAGCTAACTCTTTCATCTAATATTGCTCATAGTTTTTAAGTGTAATGTATGAAACAGAATTTTCACTAGGATTCTTGAAAATAAATTCAGAGTGCTCAATAGCGAAAAGCACCAAAATCTTAAGCGCAGAATGCAATTAAAGCGTAGGCTTTTGTGAAGAAAAAAAGAAAAAAAAATATATATAAAAAAGAAATATAACACAAGGAATTAACTATAAATACGAATGATATCTGTTTGGACAAAATAATGGAAAAACTATAATTAAACTATATTTATGTTATGATGCCCTTAAAGACATGATTGATCAGTGAAGGTGCACGCACCTTAGCACCTTGACGTCTACACTACAACGCCAATTATGTGACGCTAAGCGCACAACTTGGGCTTCACTAAGCTTTAGGTCTTAGGCACGCTTTAAGCTAGCCTTTAACAACACTAGATAAATTTAGTGGAATCATCAGAAAAACAAATAGGTACAAGAACAATTTTAAGGAAAGGAATAATCCCGAACTTCTTTGAAAATTTTACATTCTATCGTGGTTCCAGAACATCTCCTGGGGTACATGCACCTTGTCGGCGGGTGCATGCAGGTTGGTTAGGAGTAGGTAGTTAGTAATTTCACGACTGAGCATTGAGAAAACTGCGGAGATATTTGGCCTATCTTCTGCATATTCTTGAACACATAATAATCCAATATGTACACATCTCACAACCTCCTTTTCAAAGAAAGGAACAAATATTTTGGGATCTATCAATTTTACAATGTTGTTTTTATTCTAGAGCGTTCATGCCTGCAGAGCAAGGCATTGACAAACATCGAAAAGATCATTTTCAGAAGTTTCATGATTTTCTTTTGTTTTTTCTTTTGATAAGTGAGCAAAAGCATTAAGCTTCATGAGTTGCAAGAATGAACTTACATGTAGTTATAGAGTCGGTTCACCTTCATTGTCGTAACAACTAGAGTTCTTCCTTCTACTGACAGTATCCAATATTAACAATCTGAAGCCTTAAACATCTGATTTTACAGATAATATTCCATGCATTGCATATTCATGGGCCATGTAAACACTGCATAATATATTAAAAAAGAGACTCAATGACTAATGATGACAGTTCATCCATGTTAAAATGAAGGGAGAAATAGAGTCGCCATGCCAAAGATGGCTCCATTCAAAGATGGAATATTTTGATTCTCTGGGAAATGGCTCTCTCTTAACATATGCCAAAAAGATTATGTAACTCCTTCTCTAGTGTCCGTGTAAAGATAAGTCAATCAAGTTCTTTGTGTAGTGTTGAAGTGTGTGGCTCACATCTAAAAGGATAAGTTTAGAGAAAGCACATTTTAATTTACTTTAAGTGTTGTTGGGATCCAAACCCCGTTTCTGAAAGGAAAAAGGACAGGGTCTAACTTACTTTAAAGTCAAAAAGAAAAAAATGAAAAAAACTAGAATTTAGGAACATCAAAAGGTTCGGCATCATTAAGGTACGACCCTTAACCTATTCCTTTCTGCCTTTTGACTGTATCTAGAACTGCAATTAGCAGATTTAGAAACCTTTCTAGGAAATGTTCGGAACTACATATATCAGCAGATGCAATTGATAGTATCTTGTCCACCAACATAACTATTAGCCTGTTTGGCAGAGCTGCAAAAATCAGCTTATTTTGAAAAGTGTTTTTTCTCAAAAGTGTTTTTCTCAAAAGTACTTTTGGTTAGAAGCAGTTTGTGTTTGACTAATTAATTTGAAAAGCACTTCTGAGCAGCAATCAGTGTTTGGCCAAGCTTTAAAAAACTGCTTCTGAGTGTATTTTTTTCAAAAGTATTTTTCAAAAAAGTACTTTTGAAGAGAAGCTACTTTTTTCTGCTTCTCCAAAACTGATTCTGTTTTCAAAAGCTTGGCTAAATACCTTAATTTAAGAAAAAAGCACCTTTGACAAAAAAAAAAAAAAAAAAAAAAACTGAAGCTTGGCCTAACAGGCTATAAGACTTAATAGGCGCTGATGCCTGATGAATGATCCCTGTCAGTATCCATTCTATATGGAGTTGTAGCAGATTAGAGGCAGGTTTTCTTCATAACACTGAAAAAGAACTAGTTTGTGTGAGGACAATAAAAGCATTACACATATAATTCCATCCATCTATATTGATGAAACTGCTTTCCTTTTCTTTTAATATATATATATATATATATATATATATATATATAGAGAGAGAGAGAGAGAGAGAGAGGGGCGTATCTAAGTTAATGCGTATGGGTTCACGTGAACCTATACTCTTCTCTCTAAATCATGTATAACAATGTTATATTTCTTCAAAACTATTAAAATATATGTGCGTGCACCCATGCTCAAAGATTCCTATGGTGCAAAAATTACTTGGTGCAATTAGCGGTTCAAAACCTACTCTAGACGGTCTAATTTTCGGCACGGAATATAGATATATAAGTAAAAATCATAAAATTTCAAAAATAATATAATTTTGAACCTATAATTTCAAAAGTGCAGTAGGCCATGGTAAGACACTGTAGTTAAATCCATCAAACATAAATTCTAGATTCACCTCTTCATGATAGGGTACCCATTCTTTTGAAATCGTGGATCCGCCTCTCTCTATATATATACACACACACACACATTTCTAAAAAAGCTAACTTTGTGCGAGACAATCTTAAAAATGGGGATATATTTTTATAAGTGAAAATAAGGATAACTTAAAAATAAATGTTTATCCCATATTGGCTATTTATTACTTTGAATTAAAAAAAGTGTTTCCAAACAAGAAAAAAAGGATTTTAGCAAATAATAGCCTATGTAATTCCCATCTTCATTTGATCAACAGAAAAGTATGCATTTTCTACCTAAATAGACACACACGAGTATATATTTATGCAGCAACTCCAGTAAAAACGAAATTTATTTATTGAAAAATAAATATCAAAATGAAGTTTCAAATTATTTTAAGTTATTATCTGAGTATAAGGTTTCGCACACCGGAATTTGGTGCGCATGCATTAATTGATTTGGTATGTGTGCTATGATCATGTAAGTATTTTCCTCTCTTATCTCTCTCCTCATCTGTCAGTGATTAACGTGTTTTTAAAAAAATTGCATAAACTGTCTACCCAAATCTTATTCATTTTAAACTTATTAATCACAATTGAATATAAGAGTGGCAGTAAATTATAGTAAGCTATCAAAAAACCTACCCCTATTATTATTGTTTTCTAATGCAAGTGATGGAGTATAGGAGAGCACTCAAAGGAGTGGTCTAGTGGTCAATGGAGTGGGTAAGAACTATGAGGTCTCAAGTTTAATTATCCCGTGAAATTCGTTGAGATGCGCGCAAGCTTGTCCGAATACCACGATTATAAAAAAAAAAGTATAGGAGATATGAAAGGTAAAATAATAATTGAACTTTTTCCTAATAAACAAGTATAACTAGATATCATCGAACAAAAAGTCATATTCTTAGATCATAATGAATCGGAAGTCAGAGTACATCCTTTTATTATGTAAGCAGATAGTGTAAAGTTACAGTATAGCAGAAAAATTAAGTTTTTTCTTAAGATGCAATGAAATAATATGGAAGTTAGTGTAATTTTGGATGGAGGGTAAATAGTTTCAATGTACATGAAATAGTAAGATATTTATTAGAATCACATAATAGTTCCTTTATTAGTAGAATATATAATTATTTTCAGTTAATATATATTATTAAAATTTTTTTCCTTTTTTTCCCATTTACAAAACATAGTCATGTTTTGAATATTATGCACAAAATTGCTTATTTACAACACCAACATACTAACCTTGTTCGTGTCTAATTTCACCTTGTCAAACGAATTTTACGCTGCCTTCTCCTATAAATAAGACTTACAACACTTGGTGTTAATCACTCATCTGACAGTTTTTAGTTAAAAAAAATGGCCATACAATTCAACTTTCTCCTCCTCTCAAGTCTCTCAGTCCTAATTATTGCTTCTACTTTCTTTCATGTTTCCTCTGCAAAGAATGGCCTGAAACATAATTTCCTTAATGGTGAGCAACCCATAAACCCAAATGACCCAAAAGTTGTCGGAATCGCAACATTTGCTGTGAATGAGCACAACAAGGAGGCTAAAAGCAACTTTCGACTTGTAAAAGTGATGGCAGGAGGAATTGATGTAACTCCTGACGGCACTGTTTATCAACTACAAATCAGTGCCAGTGAATCGAATATTATCACAACCCGTCTCGTGGCTGTTTTAGTGCATTCAAACAATGTTAAAGACCTTCTTTCCTTTGAATGATTATCCATTCTGATAATTTTAGTGTACGTTCATCTAGAAATGATTATATTAGAAGCATTTATATTGAATAAACTAGTTGAATTAGACTGTTTATCTTGTTCTATTGATTCGTTTGGCCATATTAAAGATGGATGATAAATTTTCATTTTGGATAAATCGAATAAATTCTATTGATATTATACAAAATTAAACTCCAAATGTCCCAATTGTCTATTTTGAGAGTTTCAAAATATACATCACACGGTATTTTTGTACTCTTTCGTTTATTTTTACTTGTCTACTATGGACTTTGCACATCTCCTTAAAAAATAATAAATGAAGTGCAAAATTTATCCTAATACCCATATTAATTGATGCATACTTTTAATGAATTTGAGAAACTAATTTGAAATGAATAATTAATGCTGTGGGCATAATAGAAAAAAAATTGTAACAAATAAAAATGAAAATCTATTCTTAAAATATTGAAAAAGTAAAAGTGAACAGAGGAAGTATTTGCTAATCCATCATGTATCTCGGGGAAATTGCGCACAACTCATTCTTCCATAAATCTAGAACTAAGGGTTGTGTGACCAGAAAAAAAGACAATGCTGTAAGCCTATAACGGAAAATCCCATCTACAAAATTATCACTTTTCTTGTTAGCGATATAGCCTAAAACACTGCAGATATAGCCTTTTCTCTTCCTAATTTCTCATAATAATTTTTCCCCAATGCTGATTAATCCACCAATTCACTTACCTTCTATGATTACTAAAATTTTCCAGATTTATTAAGAATAACACCGCATGATCTCTGCAATTTTCTATAAATTAGATGAGAAAAGCAGAGGTAAAAGGATTGGTCATTCATCACCGTTCCGTGCATCAGTACGTGAAAATTTTGAAGTATTTGACTGCCACTATTAGAAGTTGTTAATTGCTACATGTAGATCAACTAATTAATGGGATTTCATCAGATCTGTGATTTTTTCCTTAGTCTAGTTTCTTTCCAAGGAGTTTCATAATGCAAGGCTAAAGATTCAATATAAGAATCTGGTTTAAAAATTTAGTAAATCGAGTTTTCTTTAAATACTTTTTTTTGGATAATTATTTGAGAATTTGTTGAAAGTGATTCCTGTTCCAGTCGTTAGTTCATTACATGCATAAGTGTAGTATTTTTGTTTTTGTTGTCTTCTTGATTTCTTCTTTATCTTGTTGTGTATAGTATAACATTTGGCTATAGGAAAGAACCATTCAGCAATTTTAAACAGTAATAATGTTGCTGCTCATCCCCTTAATTTTTTGTTGCTAGGAATTGGATGGAAACCAAAGAACTTTGGGCCTTAGACTTCAAGATTTGATCGTACTCATAAGAAATACCTTCTGTCAGAAAGATAACTCCTTGACATATTGTTGACCATAGTTGTAAAATTAGATTTTTTTCACAATCACAACGATTAAATATTACAGTTTTTGGGAAGGCATCAGAAAAAGAAATAGCTACAGTTACAATTTTAAGGAAAGAAATGATCTTTGCTTGCCTGTTGAAAACTTTACAGCCTATCGTGGTTCCACTACAGTTATGGAATCAGTATTCACAGAGCCTTGGCTATTAGAAGATCTTTGCTCTGAAGAACCAAGTCCTCCGGCTCCGGTAAATGCAGGTTGCTTAGGAGTAGGTAGTTCAGCAATGTCACTAGTGAGCATTGATAGAACCGTGGAGACATTTGGCCTATCTTCTGCATATTCTTGAACACATAATAATCCAATATGTACACATCTCACAACCTCTTTTTCAAAGCTTGGATCAAATACTTTGGAGTCTATCAATTTTACAATATTGTTTTCATTCCACAACTTCCATGCCTGAAGAGCAAAGACATTGACAAACAGTGAAAAGATTTGTGTTCAGAAGTTTCGCGTTTTTTCTCTTTCTTTCTTTTTTCTTTATCATTTTTTTATAAGTAATCAAAGACGTTGAAGCTTCAGGAATATGCAAGACTGAACTTACATATGCAAATAGAGTCAGTTCATCTTCATCGTCGTAAAAACTAGAATTCTTCCTTCCACTGACAATTTCCAATATCAACACCCCAAAGCTGTAGACATCTGATTTTTCTGAGAATCTTCCATGCATTGCATATTCGGGGGACATGTAACCACTGCATAACATATAAAATAGAGACCCAATAACTAATCATGTCATTTCATCCATGACAAAATTAAGGAAGCAGTCCAAACTTACTATGTGCCAACAACTCTTATTGTGTTGGCCTGATCTTGATTTCCTCCAAATATCCTCGCCATGCCAAAATCTGAAATTTTTGGGTTTAGGTGTTCATCCAACAGGATGTTGCTTGCTTTCAGATCTCTATGAATAATTCGTAGTCTCGAGTCTCTGTGAAGGTAAAGGAGGCCTCGACCAGTTCCTTCAATAATGATGGCTCTCTTACTCCAATCAAGGAACTTTTCCTGGTGTGAACCTAAAAAGGAAGAAATGTTTGATGGATTTTGTTTCCTTAAGACAGTACAGCTTTTGTTTGATTTTGGAAGTCCTTAAGTAACAATAACAATGAAAGAAAGTTAAGCACTAACCAAAAATATATGCATCTAAGCTTCTATTGTTACAGCTTTTGTTTGATTTTGGAAGTCCGTAAGTAACAATAACACGCAAAAACAATGAAACAAAGTTAAGCACTAACCAAAAATATATGCATCTAAGCTTCTATTCGGCACGAAATCATAAACCAGCATCTTTTCCCCTCTCTCTATGCAGCAGCCGAGAAGTCTAACAAGATTACGATGTTGTAGTCCAGAGATCACGACGACTTCATTCATAAATTCCTCTAGCCCCTGACTAGAAGACTTTGAAAGCCTTTTAACTGCAATTTCTTGTCCATCTTGAAATTTTCCCTGCAGACAATTGATCTAATTTATTTCATATTTTGCTCATTCGTCAAAACACTGCAGAGCTGCATCGAGAGACATTACTTTGTAGACTGGACCAAAACCTCCTTGCCCCAGCTTGCTAGCCGAGTGAAATTTGTCGGTTGCGTTTGCTAACATGTTAAAGCTGTACAAGGTCATGTCTTCAATTTTGACTTTGTTGATGTCATCTTTAATGCTTTCCTTGTAATAGTTTGGAGATGCTTCTCTTAAGAATGCTTCATTTTTTCTCTTCCTTCCTGGTTCAGAATGGATATTCAGAAATCAAATGATCTACAAAGTAAAAGCTCTAGTATGTGTTATTAGATATCTTATTTGATTAATTACCTCTGTGCTTAGTAAACAATCTCCAGAAAAGGTATCCACATAAGGTAACTGTTACTGAGACCGTCGAGACCGTGATTGCTGCTACAGGGATACGTTTCTTGTGACTTGCAGCTGCAAAACTTGTACGAGTCATAGACAGTTCTTCAGCATGCCTTTTGTCCATGGAAGTTAAAGCACTCATTGAGAATTTGAGACTATTTTTATGGGAGTATAGAAAGTATCAGGAGTTTCTTGTTTATATTTATCAAAGACTAGAAGACATTAAATTTAACTCACCTTGTTGTTCCAATAACATAAGCTAAACAACTGAAAGCTTAAGGTTGAAAAGAAGTATATTACCAAGTTCAGAGTAGGCAAGGCGAATGAACAAATCAGCCGCCCCATCCGTGGAGAATTCTTGAATACCAATTAAGCTTCTATTCCAATGCATACAACCTATGCCTGTGTAGTATGAATGTGCCATGCAGGAACAATTTTTCAAACAATCACTCTCACAGTTTTCTTTTGTAGAGGATACCCAAATTGCAAAATCTGGCACTCCCATTGTCTGCAGCTTCAAAAACCCATCCTGCTTGCCCTTGTCAACATCAGTTTTGTTGCTTTCACAGTCAAGTGCAGTATTTCTGACGCATCCACCATTCCAATCTCCTTTCTCCCATTCTCCTTCATTTTTTGGCTTAAACCCTCGTATACAACTGCACATTGGAGAACTCTTTGGGTTACAGCTTCCAAATGGCCCGCACTTAGCATAAAAATCACACTCACTTCGGGGATTTGCCCATGTTACCATCCAATTCTTCTTATTTGGATCCCAAACCTTCTCCTGATAAGACCCTGTGGAATTCAAGGAATAATAGAGTATACAAGACTCATTTTGGTAGGTATAAGTTTGGTATGCGGTGCCTGCATTATCAGCTACAAGGTCAACACCAGAGTCATAAAAGGATTTCATTTCTGGTAATCCGATGTAGATCTGTTTGTTCCACGGACCACTACGCCAGTAAGGAGAGCTGTTGTTCCAAATAAAAGACTGGGGGATGTATTGAGGTTGAATGCCAGCTGAGAAACTCCCGATGGATGGATCATCAGGACTTCTCCATGATTTCAGGAAGGTCGTCGTGTTAGTAAACTTATTAATGCCCATTTTCATCAACGGTAAGAGAGAATCTGTAGGATGCTGAAAACTTTCCCATAGAACTCTCCCATTTGAGCTGTCTTTCAGGACTAAGTTGCCAGTGTCCAAGAGCCCGGCAGTTGAATTCCTTATAGAGCTTGAAACACTGGACGACCAAACAATCTGCTTCTGTCCATTCAAGATTACGAGATTCCCATCTTCTGATATTGTGAGTATTCCATTAGAATCACGTAAAGGCTTGTCTCTGTTAGCTACCCATACTACAGTTGGTGTTGGTGATGGTAGGTTGAACATAATACCTACATAACGATTTGCAGAATTCCCAGGGCTGAAAAATCCCAGTTTAAATCTTCTGCCGCTGGAAAATACAGTTTCCGAGTCTCTCACGGGAGCACTACTGCTAATGGTATCTAATACACTGGCGCCCGAGAAAACTACATAAAAACAATAAAGTAAAAGATGAAAAAACAGAGGTAAGCTCATCCTAAGTTCTTTTCTGCCAACAGGTTCAGTCAATCATTTGAAATGTAAGAGCTGAGAACTTCAAGGATGACACTTTTTTTCTTTCTTTTTAGCCACGAAATTCTTCCGTTTACTTTTCAATCAGTTGTCAATAAATTATTGGGCCTGTGTCTTAAATGATTTCTTAAGTGGCCATTTTGGCTTCTAACTCTACGCGTACTGTATTTCTGTGTATTTCTTATGCATTTGATACCTGTGATTCTGTAAAAAAAAATTTGGGTGTCTCTTATCCATGTACAAGCTTTATATTCTATAAGATAGTGATCAAAATTTTATTTTTCCTTTCTTTTTATTTCTCCAAAAGTCAGAAATTTTTATTTTTCCCTGACGAGTGATGACATCTATTTAGAATTGTTATTTTATTAATGCGGTCTTGTTGTAAATAGAGGTTGTTCAGGATTTGGTAGATCAGTAATTTCGGTAGCGAGCTTAGACAAAACAACGGATACAATTATATCTATCTTCTGCATATTCTTGAACACATTAGTCCAACATGTGCACATCTCAAAAGTTCCCTTTCAAATTGCTGGTCTATTATCTTGGGGTCTACCAATTTGACAAAACCTTGTTTTCATTCCACAACTACATGCCTGTAGAGCAAAGGCATTGACAAAACAATAGCAAATTGAGCTATGGAAAGTTGACATTTTATTCTCCAAAACTTTAAACATCTTTTTTTCTGAGAATCTTCCTTCCATTGCGTGTTCAGGCACCATGTACCACTGCATCACAAAGTAATTTCTAATAAAGAAATGGACCGTGAGCTTAACTCAACCCTAAAAGTTAGGTCATGAGGTGAGGATTGCCTAGGACCATATAACAAAGACCAAGCAACCAATTCCTGCCATGAAGTGCTACTTGCATTCAAATCACTATAAGAATTCCTCACCAATTCCCTCAATGATGATCTCACGTTGACTCCAATAATGGGGCTTGAATGTACATTAAAAAATAGAAAGTCTGAAGTTAATATTTCAGATTAATTTTCCATAGCAGATACAATCAATTAAAGAAAGAGGGAAGCATCCAAGCTTCTTTTCGCATGTACTCATAAACCTGCATTTTCTCCCTTCTCCCTATGAATCAGCCAAGGAGTCTAAAAAGGTTACAATGTTGAAGTTTGACCAGAAGACTACCGTCAAAGCCTTTTCACAGCAATTATTTTCCATCTGGCAATTTCCCATTCCGTTGGAAACTAGATCACACCAAGAATTATGCTACTTTATTAACAAACTAGTTCTCGAACTATGCAAATTAGTACGCATTTTAAAATATTATACTAAGTTTGTGAAGGGAAAATGCAATCTCAAAATTGAAGCATAATCATACTGAAAAATTGCTATCAAATGGATTTAAAAAGTAATGTTTGAACTACTTCAATTATGCAATTCTATAATATATCAAGTATTCATTGACAATAATTCTTTTTTTTTTTTTTTTTTTTTTTTTTTTTTTTTTTTAATATCTCAACAACATGTAAATTAGATGTAAATTTAAGCAGTGTTGGCTATAGTTGCAAATATTTCATGTCTTAAAGTTTTTGCCTTCTTTTGAAGAAATTGTAGCTCTCCCGCTTTACAGTCGCATACATATCAAGAAGGTAGTTAAATGAAAGTAATATTTTGTAAAAACTGTATAGGAATTCGATCAACAGTCGCCTTCCGTAAACAGATAACATGTTAAACAAAATGCTTATTGAAAAAGAATAAAGTTGGAATTCACTGGTGTTGCATAATTACATACTCAGTTGGAAAAAGATGTATGACTCTAAGAGAACAAGATTTACTAATCACTGACGTTAAACACAATTTGATTTACAATAAGAATAACGATAATCTATGTATGAGACCTTTTTTGGTTCTCATCTAGTGTCCCACTAATTCAGATTCGTTCCTTGAAGTTTTACGGGACTCTTCATATCAAAGACGACTTCATTCTCAAAATTTAAACTCGAGATTTTTGGTAAAAAATGAATGAATACTTAATATTCTACCGTGACTTTTGTTGGTATATATGTATGAGACCTTAGTCCACACATACCATAAAAAAAATCAAACATTTATATAATTTCTAGTTAATTACTTATGTTGGGTTCTACGTACCTGTTGAGGACTTCCCATTTTACTCGTTAGAAGAAAGAATTTTTTTTTTCCCGTTCAACCAAAACAAACTTGGCAGGAAAAAGTGAATAAACACACTGAAAATAAATAATAAACAAAACTTCTAGCAAAACTTACCATTGAAACAATGAACAAAAAAAGCTTTTTTCCTCATATGATTAAATAAAAGTTATTGTAGCAAAAAGTTTTATACACAAAGAAATTCAGCTTATATACCATAACAAATGAAAAAATGTTAAATTACTTATGAATTGCATATCCCAAAATAGTAATCCAACTTTTACTTTTTTAATATGCCAAATTATTGTCGAGAGTTGACAATCAATTCATTAAAATATAAAAACTTTCTATGCAATTACTATTATGTATAGCCAAGTAGCTAGGAAGAGCAAAAGAAAGAGTTTTAGAAATTAACAAAACTCATATGAAAAGTAAAAAAGAAAAGAAAAAAGTTTACCTGATTTGAGAGGTGTATAATGGTGATGTGTCAGAGATAAAATTAAATGAATTGTTGAATTGCCTTAATTAATGATTTAGCAATAAATAAAGATGAGAGCATGCTCACGTATATTAGTCTGCATTCTGCAATAACTGTTGAAATTAAAAGGAAGAGCAATCCAAAGGTTAAGATAAATTATTATACGTTTTCACTAACCAATGGAGATGAAAGTAATTCAAGTAAATTGAAAAAGCGGCAGTAATGGATGAACGTCCAAACAATTGTCTTTTCAGTATCATATTAATTGAAATTGAGATATGCGTTTTTTTTTGTAATTGAAATGTTGGTTCTTTTCCGTAAAAAGACATATATATTGAAATAATGTTCAAGTGAAAAGCAAAATGGTCATTCAACTTTTGAGGGATATTTTCGTAATTTAACTTTAAATTTTAGATCTTTTCGCTTATAATATAATGTACTAATATCTGCACTTATACCTATAGTCTGAATCATATTAAAACTGCTAATGAGTAACAGAGAATTTAAAGGACAAAAGTACAAGTTCGACTTAATAAACAATCAGCCTATTCGAGTGACGCTTTGTTGAACGATAAATTATTAGATATTATTTGAACCCGCAAAATTAAACGAATAAATTTAGTAGGTAGGCAAAATATATAAAGAGTTACATTTTTATGTTATTAGGTGTACGGCAATTCGATATAGCCATTATTTATCATTCACGGGATACTGATTTAATAGCCAACTTAATTTTGTGCATTCATCTAAAGAAATGATTAATGAAAATATTGGTTAAAACAAAAATAACAATAACAAATTCAATGAAATCTTACAAGTGGAATTTAGGAGGGTAATGTGTACACAGACCTTACTCCTACCTTATAAAAGTAGAGATATTATTTCCGATAGACCCTCGCTCAAGAACAAAAATAAAGGTGAGATATCAAAGGACTAAGAATAATCAGCAGAAAGCCAGAAAGTGAGAAAAGCTCTTCACATTAAGAACATATGAGTGAGTTAGTCTACATTATTAAATTGTGCCCTGAAGTATTTTACATGAGATTATATTTTTACAACCTGCTAGTGAAGTACTTCTTAAATTGTAGAAAGAAAAAATTGAACTATAAGATTAAATCAAAATTTTTCTTTAAAAAGCTAATATGCGTCAAACATTCTTTTATTAAAAAGATATAAATTCGAAATAAAATCATGAAAGAAATACATGTCAGGCCAAATCAACATTAGACAGAATGCTCAAAAATTTAGAGGTTCCTCTTCTGGTGAAGATAATGAATGCAATCAAAATGTAACTACACAATATTATCTTATGCATGTGCTTAGATTGCATCCGGGTTTTCCGAGCCACCACGGACGTTGCTTGTATCTGGTTGATCATGAGCTGGTAATCACTCTTCAACACAATATGCGAGAGTGATTATTACAACAAATTGTAATTGTCACTACATAAAACTAAACATAGTGAGAATTGCGTAATTTAGAAGAAAAGAAATTAACTGTCAGGGTTATGGTTGGATATTATTACAGTACAAAGTTGGAATATATATATATATATATAGTCCGAAACCTAATTGTGGGTTTTCTAACTCAACGACTATAATAGGTAAAACAAAGACTGGGCATTATTTTATATATAGTGCGGCTATTCATCGCGCTATGTCTTAACGGCACATTTGTCCGTTAAGGTATAGGGCGCTGAATAACTGTGCTATATATAAAATTTGGGCTCACCAATAATTCATCTGCTCAAAACTGACATATCAATAATTCATAGGGGTATAGTGCGCATATTTAAGGCGCTATACATCAAATAATTGTACCGCCGGACTGGTTTTTTTCTTATTTAAGGAGTTTCAGGATTTTGTAAAAATCCATTCAGGATCCTTCAAGTCTTCCGAAATATTTGTTCGTTAAGTTATTTTACATTTTGTCATAATGTCCGAAGAGCCAAAAATTAGGGTTTCATTATAT
>MCJB01048615.1:6443-46288 GCA_002018475.1 Nicotiana obtusifolia | reverse complement strand
ATATGGTATTGGTTTGTCTTAGGAATTCCAATCCCACTATCAATTCGAAGTCATCGATGATAGCTATGCGTAGGTTGAATCTTCCCTCGTATGGACCAAGCTTCATTTGTACCGCTTTGGCTTTTCCACTCAACGGCTGATGTGGTGAGTTGATAGCCTTGACGCTGCCCTTACACTTTTTCACGGCCAAACCGAGGCGCTCTACCTGAGATGAGGCTAGGTAGTTGTGGGTAGCACCCGTGTCTATCATGGCCCAGATGGGGCGACTGTTTACTTCCATGTCGACGAACATGAGGGTCCTCTCTTTTATGGTGGGAGGCCTCTCATCCGCCTTCTCTTTCCCTTTCCTGGTGATCGGGACTGTATTCTTCTTATGATTACCAGTGCTGGGTCCTGGTAAGGTGTCTGAGATGGAGCTAACAAGTGCACTGAAAGCACCCACTTGCTCCGCGTCGTCAGAGTCAGTGTCTGACCCGTCTTCGACTGCCTGATGAGCGTTGATCTGTATGTTTGGGCATTCATTGTTTCAATGTGGCCCACCGCAATGACGGCATTCTGAGGGAGGCTTTCTCCCTTGATTGTTGTTGACTGATGCAACGGTGTTGCTGCTTGATGAAGGAGTCTTAGATCTGGATGCACTTCGATCTCTCCCATTTCTGATAGGGCCACCATGGTTTGGTTGGCTCCCGTTGTACCCTCCTCGGATAGGCGGCTGGGGCTTGTCTTTTAGAGATTCCAAATGATAGTCCCCAAGGCATTCAGCAGCTTGGATTGCCTTGGGCAGGGTATATACCCTCTGTCGTTGCAACTCTGCACGAGCATGAGGTTTCAAACCTTCTATGAATACGAAGAGTTTGTCTTTGTCCCCCATGTCTCGTATGTTTAGCATGAGCGCGGAGAAAACCCGCACGTACTCCCGCACTGATTTGGTTTGCCGAAGTTCCCGCAGTTTCCTCCGTGCATTGTATTCCACATTCTCGGGGAAGAACTGTAGGCGTATGGCTGCCTTCAGTTCCGCCCATGTCTGCAGATTGTCCTCACCGGCTCTGATGGCTTCGTATCTCACTCGCCACCAGAGTTTAGCATCGCCCTGAAGATACATGGCAGCAGTTGCTACCTGTTTTGCTTCGTCCAGGGGACCGACGGCATCGAAGTATTGTTCGATGTCGAATATGAAGTTCTCCACTTCTTTAGCATCCCGGGCACCGTTGTATGGCTTTGGTTCCGGAATTTTCAGCTTTTGTGGAGCAGGGGCAATGTTCATGGCACCCCCAATATGATTGTCGGCTCCTCTGAGCAAGCCTTGAAGAGCAGCATTGACAACGTTGAGCTGGCCTATCAAGTTGTCTATGGTTTACTACATGGCAGTGATTTTGTCTGCCTCCTGTTCCTGTTGGGCCAAATCCTGCGCACGCTCCTGTTGGAGGTCATCGAATTTGCCATGAAGGGCAGCTGCCTCGACAGCTGCTGTTTGGCGGTCATCCTCAGAGTCCCGACTGATGTTTGCAATGTCATTTTCGGCTTGCCGTATCCTGCGGTCCAGGTCGTCCAACCTTTGCTCTAGGCTGGCTTTTAAATCTAGCACGGTACCTACGATGGGCCGTAGTCCGTCAAGTGCTTGTTCGAGGACGGTGATCCGATCCCCTTGAGTCACCATGGTCAGAAATGGTGTAATGGCAATGTTTTCCTCGTCCGATGTTTTTGAGCCTAGGCTCTGATACCAACTGTTACGCGGCGCCTTCCTGATGTTCTTTGGAAGGGCGACGTAAGGCTAGGCAATCGATGTCAGTACGATTGCCGTCCGCCAACTGAGGTCCCCTCCGCACGCTAGACTAGATTGTCAGTGCCGTGCGGGAAAACCAATATCGTAGGCAACGAGAGAATTGAGAGCAGCGAAAGCTTTTGATGAATTTTGATGATTGTATTGAAAATGCTGAAAGCTATTACAAAGCTAATGCGGTGTCGAGGGGGTGAGACACCAGTACAGAGAATTGAATGCTTGCTGAAAATGTTTGAATGCTGATACCCCCCTAATAATGCTTAAAATAAATAAACCAAAATTACAAGAGTAGACCTAAATGAGCTCGAGGAGCACAATGAATATAAAACAAGTAAACCTATTCTATATTTACAATGAAAGGAACTTAGTCTTCTATGATGTAGAATAACTAAGTCCAATGGCAGCAACTTTGTCTTGAGGATTAGGGTCTGCGCGCGCGTTGCTGTCTGCGCGCGCGGCACTATTGATGATGGCCCGCGGCGGGGTGCTGGCACTTGTGCTTGGATCATGATGGATGCGCGCAGCCTTGGCTGTGCGCGCGGCATCGCTTGTCTGTGCGGCATTGTCTGCGCGCGCAACATTGTTGACACTCGCAAGCCGCTGGGCGCCGGCAAGGAGTGTTGGTGGGGCGACAGAGGCACTTGCGCACTTGTCACTTGGCGCGGCCAAGACCACGGGGCCGACCGTGGCACTAGGCTTTGAGAGGCTTGCTAGGACGCCACGGGGCGCGTCCAAGGGGTCATGGGGCGAGGCAGGAAAGCCGCCCATGACATTTCACGTGCACATTGACATGTAGGCATAGAGAAGTACTTTCCTCATGCTACCTGATAATGAAATATCTTATTTATTGTTGAAAGATTTTGGAAAAAATCATAGTTTTTCTGACTTACTCATACTTTGGTGTTTCAGTGAATGATTTGGGTTTTACTGTTATACCCGAGAAGCATGACTATTTTTTCGTAACTATGAACAAGCTGAGCAACATATTTTAGTCATTGTTTGTACTGTTTTTCTTATGTTGTTACGAATTATTCTTTGCTATTAGTGTTGGACTCTGACCTTTATCCAAGCTCGTTACTGCTTTCAACCTAAGGTTAGCTTTGTTACTTGTTAAGTACATGGGGTCGGTTGTACTCGTCATCAGGGAGTGGATGACCAAGCACAACAGAGTCGGTGTCGGTATAGTCAGACTTATTATTACGGATAATGGGGTCCATATGCATCCTAGCGTAGGCAGCAGCCGCTGCCGCCATCTGGACCGCAGCCTTCCTCTGGGGGCTTACTACACTTCTGCACCTTGCATGCAAATGTTGGATGCTGATGTTGCTGTGTATGGCGGGAGTTGGATTTGAAGATATAGCTGCGTTCCGGTTATAGCCTCCTCTTGTTCTTGGTAGCTTTAGAATTTTTAATCTATTCATGTATATTTCAAACAGATGATGTATTTATTTCATACCAGCTTTGAAAACTCTAAATCTTAGAAGCTCACAATTTGTACTACCAGTCCTTGGGATTTTTGGTATAAAAGTTCAGTTATTTTCATCATGTATTTTCTCAATTAAATCTCTTTTGAATCGGATTGTTGCTATTTGGCTTACCTAGCGGGTTAGGTTAGATGCTATCACGACTAGTTGGATTTTGGGTCGTGACAAGTTGGTATCAGAGCTCTAGGCTCATAGGTTCTACAAGTCATGAGCAAGTGTCTAGTAGAGTCTTGCAGATCGGTGTGATGACATCCATACCTATCTTCAAGAGGCTTCAGGGCATTTAGGATAAACTTCCCATCTTTCTTTCCTTATCGTGCGACATTGATTCAACTTGAAGCGTAACTCTTTGAATGTGACAAAAAGAGTTTGCTTGAGATGTAAAAAAAAAAAGGACTATCGGGTGCTTGATTTATGTCTTGATGTGATGTATAGTCTCGAGTTATGAGTGTGTTGAAGGATCTTCCATGTTGCTTAATTGAGGAGCGAAGTAGATTTTCATGTCTTGTTGTGAGTTCAGACTCAGGAAGATTAAGTGATGGCGCATTAGTTGTGGTTGTGAAAGGGTATAAAGAGATATTAGTTTGAGGCTAAATAGGTGGGTTATCACATGCGGGGTAATGCGGGGAGGCTTTCTTTTCTACTAGTGGGTTATATTTGTGCGATTTGAGTTTGGATCGGTTGTAATAGTTGACCTGACCGTAACGAGGATGAATGCGAGATTTGCAGATGATTTGAGGTATTTGATGGTTTGTGTTACATAAGCTTATGAAGGATTTACTTACATCTCACTGCGGTATTATGGCAGTAATGGGGTATGGTTATTATAAGTTATCAAATGTTTTATTCCGTGGCTTTGATCAAAGTGGAGGAGTTTGCTATCGACGAGTTGATTGCACGGTTATGTGTTGAATTGGTTTCGATCTGAGGCATAGTTTGCTATCGACGAGTTGATTGCACGGTTATGTGTTGTATTGGTTTCGATCTGAGGCATACTTGTGGATCGGTTATGACTGGCAGAAGCTGGTTTTGAGGATGACTTAAGCAAGAAAATTTCTGAATGTATGATGTATTACACTTTATGGGTATATGGGATTCATGGAATGATTGAGTTGTTATTCGTGAAGGATGTAGTGAGCATGGAGTAGGAATTTACTCGGTTGCTTAGAGGTGTGGATTACTTCTTTGGATGTCGTCGTGCTAATGAGGCACAGGTCATTGGGCCTGTTTGGGCGGTGGAATTGAGATTTGAGAAGAGTGGATGACTCTTGAGAAGGTTCTAATGGATTCAGGAGTTATATGTAGCAATTGGGAATTTTCAGGATTGGTATATGGCTAGAATATGAGATTTACATTGGATGGTGCCGAAACTCGCACTAATTCTATATCATTATGGATTATACATTTCAGTGTCAGGAAGGTGAAGGAAACAACTTTAGATTCACAGAAGGTTTATTCAGAGTGGTGTCTCGGTTGTGGTACTCTTGGGGTGCTTAAGAGGGAATACGACGGTTTATGGGCCTCAGGGCGGTGTAGTTTTATGCTAGGATCTCATGGGATGAGTTTTGGTTAAGGATCCTAGTGTTCTAGTAAAGATAAATGTCACCTTGAGGGTAATTTGAAAGGAACTTAGAGAAATAGGACAGTTTGATAGTAGGTTGGATTAGCACGGTAATGGATATGATTGGTTCTTTGGGTACTTATGATGTGGTGAGTCTCTACAGGTGTTTTGTGGCAATGCTATTGGGCTGTGGCGACCTACGTGGCTTGGTTGAGTTAGAGGGATTTGGTTCTGATAGCTTGGTTATGTGCAAATGGATTCCAAATTGTTTTCGATGATTTACCACAGTTCGAGGTGGATGTTTCCTACTGGCATGAGGAGCATATTGCGTATTGTGATTTTCTCCTGGATGAGATCAAATGGAAGGTTTCTGACTGACCAGGTATATATTCTGCTTGTGACTCAGAGTTGATTATGAGATTCTCATACTTTTCCTATGATGGCATGATAGATGCGGTGTGCTGTGTGGGATTGAGATTTGTGTGTGCAAGGTCACATTTTAGTTTTGAAGGGAAGGTCATAAATTCTTAGACAACATGGACGATTTCCGATGTTTAGATGAATGCTATAATTACTTAGTATTGCCTGAGAAGGGTGCACATCTCAGAAGACGCACTGAGTTTTGACTTACGGATGCTTCATTGGTATTGCGGTACTCGCCTGGTTAATCGACTATAGATATTCAGATTTTCTTATGTGGCACGGAAGAATTATAGAAGTATTCCCCGTAGGGTGATCGTTTATGAGAGATGTGTTAGACATTCGGGCGGTGGAGTTTGGGTTAGATATGGTGATTCGTGTGTTCTGTGGATTTGAAGACTGGGAGTTCTCAGACGCAAATTGTTTCATGGTTGTGGACCGTGAAAATGTGGCCAAAGCTAGCTAGATGATAGTATGCATTATGGTTAGGTCATTGTGGACTTTCGGAGGGTTAATTATCTATTTGTGGATGACCAGGGTAGATTTGGGGGCTCAAATTGATCTCATTCGTATCTGGTATGTTCTATTTGTTGCTCTTCTATGCTACAAGAGGTTGCGATTTGTTGGTTATATGCACGCATGATGTGGTTCTATACGGGCCTTGTAGCATAATTTGAGCGAGATGGTTATTGGGGTGTGGAATGGTTGATTGCGCCTTGGTCATGGCCATGCACTTTGTGTACTTGACGTCGAATTGCGGGTGATTGTTGATTTTAAGCATTTTGGCTTGAGGTATTTCATATGGACCAGTGTTTGGATAGGGTCACGCATTGCAGTGAAGTTATGTTGTGATATGATCCTTTGTGTTAGAATCGTCTGTCTTGGTTCTTCTATGTATGATGAGCTCATAGCATTGCGGTTGTGGTGGTACTTGTTGAGCTTGCGAAATGGTTCTCTCATTTGAGTCATTTTCCATTTTTGAGTGCATTTGAATTGTTGCGTATTGGTGCACGGATTGCACTATTTGTGGCCTAATGTTGTATTGCTATGGCAGGTCAGTGGAGTGATTGCATTTGATGAGATGGGGTCATTGGACCTAGAATGGGTGCTATCGGATTTGATTGTGGTATATTTGGAAGGATAATGTCACTAACCGTCTTAGAAACTGGCTATAGTTCTTGTCGAAGAGGGAGAGCTCTATTCTCGTTGATCTGAGGAGTGGTTATGAGTTCCTACGTGTTTCTTTCATCATCGGTAGTGTGCGAAGGTTTTGAATGATGTTTTGTTTGATATGAGGTTTATTACCGGTACCGGGTTTGTTTTGAGCAGTTAATGTGGTAAAAAATTTGGCTACGAGTATGCGAGTCGTGTGGTAAGTCATGTGATTATATCTTGGGTTATGGTTATGGCTTGATACAGCTTGTTCAGACTTATACAATGTGTAGATGCGAGATTCGGGTCTTGTAAGGAATTTCAGATGTTGGAAATTGGGTTCCAAGGTTTATGGGCTAAGATTGAATTAAGGATCTTCAGTAATGTTGTGTCGTCAGGCTTATATGGCTTGGTGTGACGTGGGATCACCCCCGGGTATGTGCATGGTAAGGTTACACGGCAATTTGATGGCTTTGGAGTGACTCTTGGCACATTCGAAGACAAACATATGTTTAAATGTGGGAGAATGTAACGACCCAGCCGATCATTTTGAGCTTTTGCATTTCCATTCAGCTATTAGAAGTCTTGAGCAGCATCGTATGATGTATTATGACTTGTGTAAATTGTCGGTTTTGGTTTTCAGGTTATTCGGAATTGATTTGGAAGAATGAATTTCATGATTGAAGCTTTAGAGTTGGAAGAGTTGACTAAGTTTGACTTTTTAGTATTTGACCTTGGATTGGAGTTTTTATTGTTCCGTTTGGTCCGGATGGTAATTTTGGACTCGGGCATATGCCCGGATTTGCATTTGGATATTTCTCGAAGGTTTCGGCGCTAATTGGCGAAAGTTGAAAGTTTGAAGGTTTGGAAAGTTCCTAAGTTTGATCAGGAGTTGACTTTGATGATATCGGGTTTGGATTATGGTTTCGGGAATTTGAATAGCTTCGTTATCTCATTTGGGATTTGTGTGCAAAATTTGAGTTCATTCCGGGTTGATTTGATATATTTTGGCATGAGTTTGGAAGTTAAAAGATTCAAAGTTCATTAAGTTCGATTTCAGGTGCGATCCGCGGATTTGATGTTGTTATGCGTGATTTGAGGCCTCGAGTAGGTTCGTGTTATGTTATAAAAACTTGTTGGAATATTCGGACGGGGTCCCGAGGGGCTCGGGCGTGATTCTGATCGATTTCGGTCCATTTTTTTCATAATTGCATTGCAGGTTCCTGCTGATGTCTGGTGCACCAAGTATTCTTCGCGATCGCGAAGTTAGAGGTGCAATCGCGTAAAGGAAAAATCTAGAGCTGAGTATTTCTTCTTCGCGTTCGCGAGTAATTGTCCACGTTTGCATAGGTTGCTTGAGATTGGGCATTGATAAGTGGGGATTTTGACTACTTATTAGCACCTTTTCGCTTTTGTTTTAGCCCAATAGTATTGATTTTTGTTCCCAAAACTAATAAAAATATGCAAATTCCAGGAAAATTGGAAATTTGGTCCCCCATGATGAAATTCTACTCAAAGAGTAGTGTTCTGAATCACAAGGCAATAAAGGACGAACAATCAAAGAAGTGCGGACCGCATAATTCCATCTGCGGTTGCAAACCAAGTGAAAGAACCCAACATGACTTTGGCCAATGTGCGGACCGCACATGAATTGTGCGGCCGCAGAACAGGGTCTGCACTGACAAATGATTCCAAGTTCAGAGCTGGCAACCTTCCCTTTGACATGCTGCTTGATCTGCACCAATCCGCCGCAGATCCTTTAGCACCATCTGCACCGGTAGCACCAGCTGGCCAGTTTGACGAGCCAGACCTTGCTGTCGACACTGCTGAGGCAGTGCGTGAGATGTTTGCCAACCCAGCCACACCTAGATTTGACGATGATGAGACTCAGTTGGCTGATCCTGAGGGAGATGACATTGCTGGGGACACTGAGATGTCCAAGGATCCATTGGGAGTTTTCTTCACCCTCTCCTCTTTTACTCTTATTTTGCTAAGCATTGGGGACAATGCTTACTTTTATTCGGAGGGGGGGAGGTGGAGTTTATTTGACATATTAGTACACTTTGATACATTTGGTCCGTAATAACTTGATGATATTCTTTCTTTTCTTATTTGTATTTGTCTATCTTCTCTCTCTCTTATTATGTATATTCATCCTATTTTTAGTAGTTTTTGCTCATTAGCTTCTTTATATTTGTTTTTGCTTATTAGCTTCTTTATCTTTTCCATATTAGTTCTTGTTTTGTTAAGTAGATTCTTTTTATGCTTTAGTAGTTAATAAGCCTTTGGTTTTCTTAACGTCACAGTTCTTTCCAAAGGTAGTTGTTGTGTGAACCGGGTAACTCGTCCCAACGATGGATGGCGTGACAACCTTCTTTAGGGAATGAGCCCATTTTTGTGTTTAGGTAATAATAGTAGTAGTAATGAATAAAAAACCTAATCAAGTCATGCTCGAAGAGTCAACTATGCTTCACTTGGTACCAACACACTTAACTACGTGCTTATGGTTAGAGACAAGATTTTTGAAAGAAATAACTCTAGTTAGTGACTTTGTGGCTCTTGAGATGACTTTGACAATCATCGCGTGGTTTAATTGGACCATAGTGATCTTTAAACTTGAATGTGGTCGTTGTAGGCCCTCGACTCTATCCTCTTTTACAATCTAGTTGCGTGAGCGGTGAGATGAATTATTGCTAGTCCAAGTATCCGTGCGAAGACTCTAGAACTTGCTCCGAATGTGTTTCAAGGCGAAATCCTAAGTTTTGCTTGGTTTGAGAAGTGATTGTAGGCTTTCCTTGGCCTGTTTGATCCTTCTATTACCAACCAATGTCTTTGTCCCTAGTCAAATCCTTTGAGCCTCTAGCCTTTCTCATTTAATAACCATGTTATAAGCCTTTAACCGTTTTGTTGTGACCCTTTCTTGGCACCCGGACTTTCCTTAATACTCTTGTGAAACAAGTGGCTTAAAATATAAGTTTGGGGGAGAGATGAGAAATTTGAAAAAGGTATCAAGGCACAAAAAGAGAAAAGAAAGGATCTCTATGAAAAGAGAAGGCAAGAAAAGAGAAGAACAAAAAGAAAAATGCAAAATATGAATAAGTGGAAGGGTTGACGGACTCAAAAAGAGGTATTGATCTCTAGCATGAGCAATCAAAAAAGGGAGAAAAAGAATGAAATGAACAAGAAAGAGTAATGTTAAGTCTCTCTAATCCCCAATGAAAAAAAAAATGCTTCTAAGAATTGGCAATTGTGAGTCGAGAAATGAAAGTGTGGAATGCTTAAGGAAAGGTGTAACCACTTACCCATATGATATCCTACCCCCTAATTCAAAAGCTTTCATTACAACCCGAAAGAAGTCCTACTTGATTTCAAACCAAGTGAACTTACATTAGTCGCGATCTACATGAGGGGCAAGCTTATGGTACTTGAAGCCGTACTTGTGACATTCTCTTGTGAGAGACGAGTGAGCCTTTCATGAATCCTAAGATTGAGTGCTAATTTCTTAAATGAGCTTAGCAAATGGAAAGTAGAGAAGGAAGAGTTTGGAGTCCACCATGACCTACATGATAGAACAAGAGTCCTTGATGAGTAAAGTCAATTCTTGAAGCTCAACTGTCATGATAGAACTATATGTGCATGAATATTTGACTTCTCACCTTGTTGATAATGCATGAGTAGTGTGGGTAATTGTTGGTCCCAACTGATATGTGAATGGCTCACCTTTGACTCGCTGAAATGACCCTTAACTCTAGGAGGTGGGAACTAATTTATTTGCTTAAGGACAAGCAAAGACTTAAGTTTAGGGGAGTTGATAAGTGGAGATTTTGACTACTTATTAGCACCTTTTTTTTTCTTTTGTTTTATTTTGATAGTATTGATTTATGTTCCCAAAACTAATAAAAATATGCAAATTGCAGGAATGTTAGAAGTTTGGTCTCCCATGATGAAATCCAACTCAAAAAGGAGTGTTCTGAATCACGAGGCAATAAAGGGCGAAGAATCAAAGAAGTGCAGTCCGCAGTAGAAAGTGCGGACCGCAGAATTCCATCTACGGCGGCAAACCAAGTGAAAGAACCCAACAGGACTTTGGCTAATGTGCGGACCGCACATGAATTGTTCGACCGCAGAACAAGGTCTGCACTGACAAATAATTCCAAGTTCAGAGAGTGTGCAAAAGACCAAGTCCTGAAGCCTTGCTGAAGTGCTATCATGACCTAATTTCTACTATGGGCCGTGATGGCGCCCAACGTTACCGCTAGGCAAGCCAATAGTGAATTAAACCACGTTATTACTCTTTTAATAAGTTTTCAAGTAATTAAATTATATTTAATAGGGAATTAAAGAGCGAAAAATTCAATAAATGACACGAAGACAACTGAGTGGCAATCATAGTAATATAAGTGCTCCAAAACTATAAAGTCTACTAGTGTGTATGCCAAGACCTGGTGTCACAAGTGTATGAGCAACTAGTAGAATATATAAAACTCTAACTACTGCCCGAAATAAAGTAAACAGAATATAAATACAAAAGAGAGACTCTAGGGGCTGCAAAATGGCTCAGGAAGAAGCTCACCACTAGGCCTCGGGATATCTGGGATGCGCGCCGGTAGGAGACCCCCAGATGCACCTGCCTCAGATCTTGCACAGTTAGTGCAGAAGTGTAGCATGAGTACATAAACAACGTGTACCCAGTAAGTATCAAGTCTAACCTCGAAGAAGTAGTGACGAGGGTTTGACATCGACACTTACTATGGGCTGATAATAAAGAAATACAGAATTCTAAATAAGCATGGGTTATGTAAATAATAATAATAACTCGATAATAAGCAGAGAGTAAATAATCCTTTCACACATGGTAAGTTCCAAATAAATTTCTATCTTATTTAATTTTGCCTCTCAAGCCAGGGAAGGATATCAAATATATGATTACACCTCGGGTGTTATCACGCACGATTATGCCGAGGTCGTACAGCCTGATCCAGAATAATGTGTATACTGTCGATGGTCAAGCAGCACGAACCATAAATGCATCTATCTACTGCCGAGGCTTTCGGCCAGCTCCACAAAAAGAGAGGATATTTTATAAACAACCGGTTTAAGAGCTAATACAAGGCTAATGTATAACGAAACACAATTTCATTAACGGTCAAGTAACCCGCCAAAACTCAAGTGAGTGAAATTCGGTCCTTTACAATTCCTCTAACAAGTTTCAGTATAATTTAGGCACTTTAATTAACAAGTGGGTGCAAATATTACTAATGTTTCATGATTCGGGTCCTAAACTACCCGGACATAAGCGTAATTCGTAGCTATGCACGGACTCTCGTCACGTCGTGCGTACGTAGACCCCACAACTAGAAGCAAATAGCAATTTAAAGCACCTATGAAGTAAATTCCCTCTTACAAGGTTAGGCAAGAGACTTACCTCGCTTCGAGGCTCACTTTCCGGTCACAGTTTCATTCTAAAGCCTCAACTCGGTGCCGAACAATCTAAAACTAGTCAAATGTTATATAAATTAATCAATACATGTTCAAAAGTTCATATTCTAACTATTAGAGTGCTTACCCAACCCCAATTGAAGGATTCCTAAAATTCATCCCCGACCCACGTTCCTGGATTTTGAAAATTTTCCAAGAAAGTTGTTACCCATAACCTCACGAACTCAAATATATAATTTTCACTCACTTCCATAACTATTTTCGTGGTTAAATCACATTTTCATCAAAACCTAGGTTTTTCATCTAAACCCATGATTTTCACAATAGTTCATGTTAAAATCTACCCATAATCTATGTATTTAACTCACATGGTATAGAAATTACTTACCTCAAAGTGTTAGGTGAAAACCTCTCTCCAAGAGCTCCAAAACCGCCGAAGAGATGAAAGAAAATGAGCCAAAATAGCCTAAGTTCCGCATTAAATGGACCATTATGCCTCCAACGATTTCGCACCTACGGAGGGACGCCCGCTTCTGCGGCTCCGCATCTGCGGAAAATCATCGCAGATGCGGCCCTTGCCTAGTTGGCATTCTTCCGCATCTGCGGACAGCTGCCCCGCTTCTGCGGAACCGCTTCTGCGATGAGTGTCGCTCCTGCGGCTTTGGCCGCTACTGCGGTTGCTTCTATCGCACTTGCGCATTCACAAGTGCACGCCGTGTTCAGCATTTGCGATTTCTGGGCTACCTATGCTGGGTCGCTTCTGCGGTTGCTGGATCGCTTCTACGAGCTCGCACCTGCGGCTGGCCCTCCGTAGGTGCAATTGTACTAGAAGCTGGGTGCTTCAGCTATTCACCCAAGGCTAAACGACCTCCGCGCATCGTCCGAATAGCATCTGGGGCCCCCGAGGCCCGGTCCAAACATACCAACAAGTTTGAAATTATAAAACCGACTCACTCGCACCCTCGGAATGCGGAATACAATATTAAACTAAGAATTGCAACCCAAAACCAATAGAATCAACTTATGAACTTCAAATTCTTCCAACTTACTCTGAACGCCGCGAAAAATATATAACCTATTCGGAATGACTTCAAATTTTGCGTGCAAGTCTTAAATCACCATACGGAACTATTCTCAGGCTCGGAATCTCAATTAGACCTCGATTACACCAAATCCTAATTCAAACCAAATTTAAAGGACTTTAAAACCTTCAAGGTGCCAACTTCCAATATTAAGCGCCGAAATGCTCTCGGGTTATCCAAAACCCGAAACGAACATACGCCCATGTTCAAAATTATCATACAAACCTGTTGGAACCGTCAAATCTCGATCTCGAGGTCGTTTACTCAAAATGTTGGGTCAAGTCAAACTTAGCCTTTGTTAACCAACCTTAAGGAACCAAGTGTTCCGATTTCAAGCCGAACCCTTCTAAATCCTGAACTAACCATCCCCGCTAGTCATAAAACAGTTAAAGTACATACGAAGAGTCTTATTTAGGGCAACGGGAATCTAGAAAGCAAAACGACCAGTCGGGTCGTTACAAGTGCGGTCGCAAAAGATGCTTTGCAGCCGCAATCCAGAAATGTGCGGCTGCAGAATCCAAGCTCCTGCCAACTGAAGAAATCTGCGGACTGCACATGAAATTGTGCAGCCGCAGAACCTCCCAAGGAGCATTTTTGTCAGTGAATCTTGGGCCACTAATAGACGAGTTTCACATTTTTAGGTCAAGCTTTCGAAGTTTGGCTGTTGTAGCCGTTACATTTTGCCATTTTACGAAGTTTGTGATTATTTTAGTGTTTAAACATTATATTTTATCATTTTAATCTTTGATTATAGGTTTAGTTAGCATTTCTTCTTTATTTTTCAATTCCCACTATGAGTAGCTAGATTCTTACTAGGGTTCTGACCCAACCCCAGTGTGTAAACCTTATGTGTACTTAATTTAATGCTTGTTTATGATTGGGTGTTAATTATTTAGCTTAGTTCATGCTTCAATTTTAGAATTAATAGTTGCAAACATTGCTTCATGCCTTTTTGACTTAGCCTGTACTTGAGAAAGAGGGACCTAGTCTAGGATAACTTGGATAACAAGGAATTGGGTTAATTGAGAGTTTGATTAGCCTAACTAAGGGTTCAAACTAGAGATAGTAAGAACTCGACTTGAGCTCATATCAACTATTTTGTTTGATACCCATTTGGACTTGAGAAAGCCAAATTGCGCAACATCACGCTTTGACCGAGAGGTATTGAGTAGGTAACGTAGATTTGAGAGCTGTAATACAACCCAATCAACAAAATAAGTATTAACATATTTAACCGATTAGCCGAACACGTATGTTATGGTCACATCCCTAGGCTTTTTAACTATTTGAAAAAAGACCAAAAACAATCATTCGCTTCTAGATCTTATCTTAGCTTACAATTGTTAGAGTTAAAGTAGAATTGGAAATCAAAACCTTTTGTGGAAATGCAAATTTAGTTAATCCATTCACTCTCATCAAGTGTATACTCCTAACACCCATTGTAATTTCCTGTGAAAATCGACCCGACTCTTGTTGGGTACTATTATTTCAATGACCGTTTTCACTCACTATAGAGTGCGGATTGGACGTGGACCCGGCATCGGGTTCGCACAAGAGATATCGCGTTCGCATAGAGCTGAGCTAAGAGCTGGGAGTTGGAAGCTTCTTCATCACGTTCGCGTATGAGGGAACACCTTCGCGAAGTGTGGGCGCCTGTGTGCTTTGTGTTCGCATGATTTAATTCACGATCATGTAGCGTGTTTGTGGAGGCAGTGTAAGTTGTTCTTTGCGATCGCATATATTTTTTCCGCGATCGCGATTCATTGATTCGCCCATTGATTCTAAGTAATCTAATTCCGGGGGTTTCGGCCATTTTTGCATATTTGGAGCTATGGAGCTCAGATTGAGACGATTTTTGAAGTGATTTCTACCTTATGGATTGGGTTGAGTGTTCTCTATTCGGTTTTGGTTATATTTCGTGAATCTATATTCGTTTTTGGTAATTGGATTGTGAATTTTAAAGAGTTTTGAGCATCGATTAGAAGTAGGATTTGAGTGAAACTAGTATGGTTGGACTCGTAATTGAATGGGTTGTCAGATTTTGTAAGTTTTGTCAGGTTCCGAGGTGCGGGCCCAGGTTTGACTTTTTGGTTGACTTTAGGCTTTTGATTAAAGATTCAACCTTTGTCGATTGAGTTTGTTTCCTTTGGCATTATTTGATGTTATTTAGTTGCTTTATGCTAGTTTCGAGCTGTTCGGATGTCGGCACAGGCGTAATGTCATTTTTGAAGTGTCGTTTGGCTTGCTCGGTATTGAATTTGACTTATTCGAGGTAAGTATCACTAAACTTGGTGCTGAGGGTATGAACCCCTGAATATGTGTGATATGTGTTTGGTGTTGAGGTGACGCACATGCTAGGTGACGGGCGTGTGGGCGTGCACCGTGTGAATTATGACTCGGTTATTTCTATGGTACTATGTTGTTACCTAATTTTGTTTTTAACCATGAGATTTTTACGTGTTAGAGTGATTGAGCTGTGATCCATGTTAGAAATCATGTTTTGGCTATATACTTATTCTGTGGAGAACCACTGAGGTCATATCTGTTGTGGGGTTATTTGCTTAAATTGCAGTTACATACTCAGTCATACTCATTTATTTGCATATCATATCTCAGTCTTTGTTGCTATGTATTGATACATCATATCATCATTCTTGGGCTGATTTCATGACATTGTGAGCCCGAGAGATTGGGGAGGTTGATGACTGAGTGAGGCCGAGAGCCTGTTTGTGAGTGATATTTATGGGATCAGGCTGCACGCCGCAGCATGCTTTATTGATTCATGCCATGATTGGTTTATTATAGCGCTTGGGCTGGATCTGCTCCTCCAGAGTCTGCACACTCACAGTGAGCACGGTTGCTATTAATTTACGATGGGATCGGGCTACGCCCCGCAGCAGGATTTATTAGCGTTTGGGCTGGATCTGCCTTCTGCTGGATCTGCCTTGTACAGGGCTGAGTAACTGAGTGTGTTGAGTGATTGAGCGTGATGAGTGGGAGCATTAGACAGTGAGATTGAGCACTTTGAGAGTGTGAGTACATGAGTTCCTCACTGTGATGCATTGCATTTGACATGCATACTTGACATATAGGCATAAAGATGCATTTTCTCATGCTACCCGATTTTGGTGACATTCATGATTTCACGTGCACATTGACATGTAGGCATAGAGAAGTAATTTCCTCATGCTACCTGATAATGAAACATCTTATTTATTATTGAAAGGTTTTGGGAAAAATCATAGTTTTTCTGACTTACTCATACTTTGGTGTTTTCGGTGAAAGATTTGAGTTTTACTGTTAAACCTGAGAAGCATGACTATTTTTTCATAATTGTGAACAAGCTGAGCAACATATCTTTGAGTCATTGCTTGTACTATGTTTCTTATATTGTTACGAATTGTTCTTGGCTATTGGTGTTGGACTCTGACCTTTGTCTAAGTTCGTCACTGCTTTCAACCTAAAGTTAGGTTTGTTACTTATGGAGTACATGGGGTCGGTTGTACTCATACTACACTTCTACACCTTGCGTGCAGATGTTGGATGCCGATGTTGCTGTGTATGGCGGGAGCTTGATTTAGATATGTACCTGCGTTCCGATCATATCTACCTCTTGTTCGTGGTAGCTTTAGAATTTTTAATATGTTCATGTATATTTTAAACAGATAATGTATTTATTTCATACCAACTTTATAAACGCTAAATCTTAGAAGCTCATGATTTGTACTACCGGTCCTTGGGATTTTTGGTATAAAAGTTTAGTTATTTTCATCATGTATTTTCTCAGTTAAATCTCTTTTGAATCAGATTGTTGCTATTTGGCTTATCTAGCGGGTTAGGTTAGGTGCCATCACGACTAGTTGGATTTTAGGTCGTGACATAACTTGTGCTCTAATATTTCATTACTCCAAGTAGGGTAAAATTATATAAGATATTACCTAAGAAAATAGCACAAAAATAATGTGAGATGCGTTATGACATTATATTAAATGCTCAACAATAAAGATAATGAATTGCATAAAATAAATATTGCTAATTGATAAGCCAAAATATAAATAAACATAACCTAAAAGTATCAAGTCATGCTAAAATAAGTACGATTAATAAGTAAGTACATGACTAAATAATAAAAAAAATAAGTTATTCATTTTCATTGTCTAAACCAATGCAAAATAATTAAAAATAAATAAACACTATTATCATTCCTAGTATTGAATTTTTTTTTTGTTAGCACTAGTATTAATCTGATTTTGCCTTGGGCTTTATTTGAGTTACTAACTTTTATGGGCGTTAAAATATATTTGACTATTTAAAAGTTCTAAGTTCAAACTTGAAATAATACATAAAAAGTGAGAGGTACGAAAAGTTTAAGAAATACTTATAAATTATATTACAATAAATAAATTTATGTATAAAATATTTTTAAAACTTGTATACATATAATATCAGGTTGATTTAGTTTCGAACTTGATTTTTTTTAGTTAAAACCAAACCAAACCAATTATGGTCAATTTTTTTTCCAACACAAAATCAAGTCAAACCAAACCATAATCGATATTTTTTTCAATTTGACTCGGATTATCGGATTGGTGCGGTTTATCGGTTTCCTTTGTACACACCTACTTATCTCTGTTTTCCTAATCTCATAAGTTGAAAGAGTTATTTTTCCAATTTAAAGTGATAATGTTTAATAGGAATTATTTTATTTATTTATGTGCCGTCACTTGTATTCGAGTTTTGGTGTTCCAAAAGGAATTTGATTCCATTATTATTGTTCTTCAAAAGCACAAGAGTTCTGTTGATCTAGGGTATCGTGTGAGGCACCTCAGTCCCATAATTTTAGCACGATCGCTTTTATTGATTCATGTGTGGCTTAAACTAATTATTAGATATTCTTGTATGTTATTGGTCATGATTTGCCTTATATTACTTGACTAGATAGGTGCAACCCGTGCACAACACGGCCCAACTTATTAGTTAAAGAGGATTGCTAAGCTATCAAGCCACTAAAATGTAATGTCGTTTATTGCTCTTAGCAAATTGGAGATTACATTCTCTCCGACACTCCCACAAGTTCCAAGAGGAAGAACAGAACCCATTACAAGTCTGAAGTTTAGACAAAACTTATACAATGAAATGTATATCTGGAAATAATTTACAGGACGAAATGTATATCTGGAAATCACATCTAGCAAGGTTGTGCTATACTTGACCTCTCTTACATCTGCTTCACTTGCTCAAGCCTGCACAATATTAGTTACTAATCAAATACCTGTTTGTAGCCAAATTCTAAAAGATTACTGTGAAGAAGTACATAAAAGAGTTTAACGTATTGCTCTACCATGAAGAGTGGAGGAGTTAATTTCATGAGATGACAGGCATCATAGTCCTCTTAAATGTATGTTTTTAACATCAATTGTTTTCCATGTTATTCCATCCCTTTAAATTAGTCAACTATTTCAATCAATGGAGGTCACATTTCAAGTCTATAAGGTTCATTGGAAGAATCAAATTTCTTGTCAAACCATTGCTTGGAGTATATTGCCAGGTCTTTCAGTTTGTTCTATTTTGCAAATTAGACAGGCACTTTGCAACTAAAGAGATTATAATATACTATGTAAAATTGAAGATTACAGGTTTTCTTTTTGTAAGTGGATATTGCACGCTTTATTGATTTCATATGCACCAAAACCATCCGTTCATTTTTCTTTCCTCGGACTGAAATAAAACTTGAACTCTAGCTATTATGCATGAAGTGACCTATCTTGGTAGTTCCAAGAACTAATCCTTTTACAAGTCGGTGGACGAAGAACACAAGAGGCAATATCTATTCTTTAAAATGAGCAATATCTCACTCATTTAGAATTTTCATCAACTCGAATAACAAATTCTGGTGCCATAACCCGACCAGAAATTCGATAAGAGTAGATACGTTTGTCTAGAACACAGATAGAGGTGCGAATAAATGAAAAGTAAGAAACAAAACCATGATAGAACCAGCACTTACATTTTTCACATCAGCATCTCGAGCATTAATTAAGATCAAATTTCCACCAATACGAATCTCACTTGGTATTTAGTCCATTACCATACCTGAAAACAATATAATATAGGAAGCATGCATGAAGCAAAGAGGATTAACTGTCAATACAAAAACGAACAACAAATTCTCCTCCCTTAAAATGCCAAAAATTGAGCTTCTTCATTGCACGCCGATAACTATAATGCGCACTCACACTTTGTAGTTTTCGGTTGGTACATAGCAAGGCAAGAAATGTCTCATTCAGCGTGAAGGATCTTTTTCCAATTACCAAGTGTAGTAGACAACAAATGAAATGTCAAAAAGATAGAAAGACGCTATTCCGACTCTCGTTATCACAAAAACGTTATTCTGATTCATGATATCAACATTGTTGCGGTATGAACTAAACTAAACTAAACTAATAAATAGTGCACCAACTACAGGCAATTGTGAAAGTGGGTTTGAAACTCTTGTATTAATTAGATTAGGATAAGAAAATAGGAATAAGCACGATAAGATATAATATTCATCCGCGCGTAGTATATCAACTATGTTATTCATTTTCTCTAGCTAATGCTAGGAAGAAAAAAGTTCGAGCACAAAATTTCACATACCTGCATTATCTCAAGAACGTCCGACACTGAGTTAAAGTTGTAGTACATGTTTGCTGCACCAAAAACAAATTGAATAAGAACCAAATAATTAGCAACTTCTGATGGGTCCATGTCATTCAAAAGCCAAAGTAATAGGTATGTACCTAGGAAAATATTTGGCTGAGAATTTCTTTGGTTTGGCAGGCAACATTGTTGAATTGTTAACATTGAAGAAAAAGAAGAAAAAGTGTGTGCAAATTGTCAAATATAATAGGCTTCAGAGAGCAAGGCTTTGGCCATAAAGGAGAGTTTCGGCTCTTATGTCTACACACCAACAAAGAGAAACAAATAATGAAGTTTCGCAGACAGAGTATAAGAAAATAGTATGTGAGAAAATAGAGAGTGAGCAATATTGTAGTGAGGTGGGAATATTAAAAGAGGATTATTTTTTTTGAGCGTTGTAGTGGTCTTTGGAGTATTCTACTCGGACCTATAAAGTGTAAATTCCTTGCTATAATGATATCAGTTGCTCCTCTCAGGGCCGTAGTTTTTCCCCCCTTATTCAAAAGGGTTTTCCACGGAAAAGTCTTGATGTCATTGTCACTCTTTTATTCTTGTTAATTATCGTATCTCGGTGCTACATTCTTATTCCGCTTTTATTACCGTGAATATTATTTTTGTGGAGGTTTATTCCCAAAAACTGGTATCAGAGCACAGGTTATGCTCGTTCACAGAAGTACTATTTACTGTCGGTAGTACTATACTCGGTGAAAAAAATAAAATAAAAATGTCTAAAGTAAAGTACGAGGTAGAAAAATTCAACGGAGATAGCGGTTTCTCAACATAGCAAAGAAGGATGGGATCTGCTATTCCAACAAGGATTATACAAGGTACTAGATGCTGATGCCAAAAAGCCTGATAACATGAAAGCTGAGGATTGGGCTTGACTTGGATGAAAGGGCTGCTAGTGCAATCAGGTTGCGCTTATAAGATGATGTGGTAAATAACATCATTGATGAAGACACCGCATGTAGCATTTAAACAAGGTTGGAAAGCCTATATATGTCCAAAGCGCTTACAAATAGATTGTACATGAAGAAGCAGTTATACACTCTACACATAGGTGAAAATACGAAGTTTTTTTCACATTTAAATGTATTTAACGGACTAATCACACAGCTCGCCAACCTCGAAGTGAAAATCGAGGAAGAAGATAAACCATCTTGCTATTGAACTTGTTGCCATCTTCATACGATAATTTGGCAACAACCATCATGCCGGTAAGACTACTATTGAGTTGAAATATGTCACATCGGCTCTTCTACTCAATGAGAAGATGAGGAAAAAGCCTTAAAATCAAGGACATGCTCTCATCACAGAAGGTAAATACAGGAGTTATCAAAGGAGTTCGAGCAACTATGTAGATCAGGAGCAACAATGGAGGTGAGTACACTTCAAGGGAATTTGAAGAGTACTGTTCAAGTCATGGGATCAGACATGAAACGACAGTTCCTGGAACCCCACAGCATAATGGCGTAGCCGAGAGGATGAACAGCACCATTGTTGAGAAAGTGAGAAGCATGCTCAGAATGGCTAGACTGCCTAAGTCATTCTGGGGTGAAGCAGTTCAGATAGCCTGTTACCTAATCAATAGGAGTCCATCAGTTCCATTGGAGTTTGACATTCCAGAGAGAGTTTAGACCAACAAGGAAGTGTCCTACTCACATCTAAAGGTGTTCGGTTGCAGAGCATTTGCACATGTACCAAAGGAGTAGAGAACAAAGTTGCGTGATAAATCTGTTCCCTGCATATTCATCGGATATGGAGATGAAGAGTTCGAGTACAGATTGTGAGATCCTGTAAAGAAGAAGGTCATTAGAAGCAGAGATGTAATCTTCCAAGAAATTGAAGTTGCAACTGCAGATGATCAGTCAGAGAAGACAAAGAATGGTATAATCCCTAACCTTTTTACCATTCCTTCTTCTTCTAACTATCCCACAAGTGCAGAAAGTACGACCGACGAGGTTGCCGAGCAGGGGAGCAACCTGATGAGGTTATTGAGCAGGAGGAGCAACTTGATGATGATGTCGAGCAAGTGGAGCACCCCACTCAGGGAGAAGAACCACCTCAACCTCTGAGAAGATCATAAAGGCCAAGGGTAGAGTCATGCAGGTACCCTTCCACAGACTATGTCCTCATTAGTGGTTAGGGGGAGCCAGAAAGTCTTACAAAGGTGTTGTCCCATCCAGAAAAGAACCAGTGGATAAAAGCCATGCAAGAAGAGATGGAATCTCTGCAGAAAAATAGCACGTACAAGCTGGTTGAACTTCCAAAGGGTAAAAGACCACTCAAATGTAAGTGGGTCTTTAAACTCAAGAAAGATAGAAATGGTAAGTTGGTTAGATATAAAGCTCGATTGGTGGTTAAAGGCTTCGAACATAACAAAGGTATTGATTTTGACGAAATTTTCTCACCTGTTGTCAAAGTTAACTTCTATTCGAACAATTTTGAGCTTAGCAGCTAGCCTAGATCTTGAAGTGGAGCAGTTAGATGTGAAAACTATATTCTTCATGGAGATTTGGAAGAGGAGATTTATATGGAGCACCCAGAAGGATTTGAAGTAGCTGCAAAGAAACATATGGTGTGCAAATTGAATAAGAGTCTTTATGGATTGAAGCAGGCACCAAGGCAGTGGTACGTGAAGTTTGACTCATTCATGAAAAGTCAAACATACATAAAGACCTATTTTGATCCATGTATATACTTCAAAAGATTTTTAGATAACAACTTTATTATATTATTGTTGTATGTGAATGACATGTTGATTGTAGGACAAGACAAGGAGCTGATTGCAAAGTTGAAGAGAGATTTGTCCAAGCATTTGATATCAAGAACTTGGGCCCAGCACAACGAATTCTGGGGATGAAGATAGTTCGAGAGCGAACAAACAGAAAGTTGTGGTTATCTCAGGAGAAGTACATTGAACACGTACTGCAACGCTTCAACATGAAAAGTGCTAAGTCAATCAGCACACCTCTTGCTGGTCATCTGAAGTTGAGCAAGAAGATGTGTCCTACAACAGTGGAGGAGAAAGGGAACATGGCTAGAGTTCCTTATTCTTCAACAATCGGAAGCTTGATGTATGCAATGGTATGCAACATACCAGATATTTCTCATGCAGTTGGTGTTGTTAGCAGATTCCTTGAAAATCTTGGAAAGGAATATTGGGAAGCAGTCAAGTGGATACTCAGGTACCTAAGAGGTATTGTAGGAGATTGCTTGTGTTTTGGAGGATCCGATCCAATCTTGAAAGGCTACACGAATGCTGATATGGCAGGTGATCTTGATAATCGTAAATCTACTACAAGATACCTGTTCACATTTTCAGGGGGAGCTATATCATGGCAGTCAAAGTTGCAGAAGTGTGTTTCACTCTCTACAACTGAAGCAGAGTATATTGACGCTACTGAAGCTGGCAAGGAGATGGTCTGGCTGAAACGGTTCCTTCGAGAGCTTGGACTACATCAAAACGAATGTCGTATATTGTGACAGTCAAAGTGCAATAGACCTGAGCAAAAACACCATGTATCATGTAAGAACGAAGCATATCAACGTGAGAAATCACTAGATTCGAGAAAGAATAGAGGATGGATCTATACAGGTCAAGAAGATCCATACAAGTGAGAATCCTTCGGATATGTTAACCAAGGTGATACCAAGAGACAAACTCGAGCTATGCAGAGAACTTGTCGGCATGCACTCAAACTAGAATGCAGTGCTACCTCCTCAAGATGAATGAGCCTGGAGGGGGAGATTGATGGGGTCCATCTCATTCAAAAGCCAAAGTAATAGGCATATGACTAAGGAAAATATTTGGCTGAGAATTTGGTTTGGCAGCTAACATTGTTGAATTGTTAACATTGAAGAAAAAGAAAGAAAAATGTGTACAAATTGTCAAATATAATAGGCTTCAGAGAATGAGGCTTCGGCTATAAAAGGAGAGCTTTGGCTCTCATTTCTACACACCAACAAAGAGAAAGAAAGAGTGAGGTTTCACAGACAAGGTATAAGAAAATAGTCTGCGAGAAAAATAGAAAACGGGCGATATTGTAGTGAGGTGGGAATATCATAAGCGGGTTATTTCTTTGAGTGTTGTAGTGTTCTTTGGAGTATTTTACTCGGACCTACAGAGTGTAAAATTCCTTACTATAGTGATATCAATTGCTCCTCTCGGGGCCGTAGTTTTTTCCCTTATTCAAAAGGGTTTTTCACGTAAAATTCTTGGTATCGTTGTCACTCTTTTATTCTTGTTAATTACTGTATCTCGGTGCTACGTTATTATTTCGTTTTTATTACCGTGAATATTATTTCTGTGGGGTTTATTCCCAACAACTTCCACATAGCACCATGTGTTACCGTCCATTCTTTCTGAGATATCTTTTCATAACTTGAATTGAATTAAAGACTAAATGAATGTATAACTACAATGTCAATGTGTGCCGAGAATCACCAGAAAATTTGAATGTGTAGGAGTCAAGTAATGGTGAAACTTACTTGGTGCACAGGAATAAGATATCTACCTTTGGGGATGAGCTTATAAAGCTTCAATACAACATATGCACAACCAGGTACTGAAAGGGTCATCCACATTCGAACAACAGTGCTTCCTTTGAGCGGTTTTCTAGCGGAATCAATTATGTCATTCAGCGTGATTTCCCATAAAAGCCACTCTACCCTCTACAGATGCATCACTTAGCGCAAGCCTCAAATTCCAGCGGAACGATCCTCTGCAAATGCTAGGACATCTTGACAGATATCATATCCAAGATGGTTTAAATTGGATCCATGGGGTATGCACGAACTCGTAAATCCTTTTATATGCTACTTGTCCATCTAAAGTAAAGCAACACTTAGGAAAAAAATCAAACTGATACAGAAATTATATGACTCGACTCTGCCTAATAAGATTTTTTAAATATATCTAGATTTTGTTTGAAGTAGTAGTAGTATCTCTAACTACATGAAGAGAAGCAGTTGAAACCTGCAGCATGACGTTACTTCATTCTGAGTTCCTTTATTTGTTCTCTTTCTCGGACAGATTTACTTCCCACCTTCACTTGTATGAGTAGTGTCTCATCTTCTACATCTAGTTCTGGTTGACCTGCAAATAAAAGAAATTACAGCAATATACAGTTCCTTCCACAAACCATATCCAACTTATTAAATTTATTTACTTCAGAATGAAGAAGAAAGTTTCTTTTGAATCTAAATATATAGGACGTTTAACGTACAGATTAACTAACATCACGGTCAACCAAATCAGTAAGACGTCCACCACCAATTTATATTATGTCAGCAACGAAAAATATCCTTTTGTTTATTCTTATTTTGATACTTCCCAGAGCATTAAGAGCCTAGATAAACTTTGAGAAGATAAAAGAAAAAAAGTACGCCTTTAAGCTTTCATGATGCTAGCAAACAAAGTGAACACACAATCGCTAGATTTAAGATTGTGTAAATCATTGGTTAATGAACCTCAAAGCTGGAGAATGTGTGTGTGCTACCATCGGATATAAATACTATCAAATCCTATTTCTATTACTATAATTTACTTTCGGAGATTTTTTTTCAACATTGTTGAAGGTCAAATAAAATGTTTTATCATCTTAGGCAACATATACGTTTCTAAAGTTCTCAGATCCACATATGCTAATAGCTTCCAATAAGCTCGTATTCCATCCAGCTTTCCACAAAACTAAAGATGACAGAGAAGGAAGATTAACAAAAGGAGGCGACAATAGAATTAAAAAACCATAAAGTACATAAATCGGATGCCAAAATACTGACGCAAATTTGAAATTGAATAGAAAAAACATACAGAAAGTGATAACATCAATCCGACCCAAATATTAATTCTCTTCTTATTTCATTGTTACTTTCGATTCAGCTACTATGATAAGGAAGCATTCAAAATCAGGAAAAAAATGAGCGTCAATGATTCATACCTTTCATTCAACAAATACAAAAGCGAAAGAAAAGGTTTGATTGCATCCAAAAGTTACTCAATCTAAGAGATTTTGCCATCATAATCGTTATGATCATAATCAAACAACTAAAAGGAAAAAGAAAGAGATTAAAAAAACCATGTAAGAGCAATAAAGCAATGATGAAGCAAGAATACTGACATAGGATCGGTGGAATAATACCATAGAACCCCTGAAATTAAGAATTTTGATGAATTTCCTATACCATCAAAGAGCGTAAAGGTTTTAGAATAAAGAGCCTCCCAGTGTTGTAAATAGCGAGTGCTACGTGCTAATAGCGAGTGGCGAGGTGAAGCGAGGCTGTGTCGTCATTTTGCTCTGTTGCATTGCATTTTAGAAAAGGCGTACACCTCTGCTTGTGTAGCGAGAGGCGCTGCGAGGCGTGAGGCGATGTGCAGCGACGCTTTTTGAAAAAAAAGGGGAAAGAAAAGGCAGCGACCAACAACGATTAAAATACAAATTTAGGGCTTGGGGTTTTCAATTCTTTCTCCTTCGGCGACCATCAGTACCCTCAGTGACAAAGAAACTAATAATTAGGGCTTGGGATTTCATCTATGCTTCTCTTTTCTTTCCTCTTCTTCTCCCTTTTTCTTCTTCTTCTTTCTTCTTCTTCTTCTTCTTTTAGTTTCACGGACAGCATAACGACCCGATTGGTGGTTTTTAGCTCTAGCGGGTCGTTCAGTGGTTTGAGTACTTGAGTAACTTTACTTCATATTTGACTTGTACGCATAGTCGAAATCGAATTTTGGGAAGTTCGGAATTGATTTGGATGGAAAATTCTCAATTTGGAAGCTTTAAGTTGGAAGAGTTGACCAAGGTTTGATTTTTAAGTAAATAATTCCTGAAGCAGGATTGAAGGTTCCAATAGTTTCATATGATGATTTCGGACTTGGGCGTATGTTCGGGTTGCGTATCGGGTGGTCCGGAAGCATTTCGGCACTTATTGTAGGAAGTTGAAATTTTGAAGGTTTTAGAATTTTCTAAAGATTGATTTGAAGTGAACTTTGATGTTATTGATGAACGTTTGGGATTCTGAGCCTTGGAATAGGTTCGTATCGTGATTTGTGAATTGCACGTAAAGTTTGGCATCATTCTAGAATGTTTAAGTGTAATTCGGACGCGTTCGGCGAAGTTTGAAAATTTGAAAGGGCTTTGATCGTCGATTTGTAGTTTGGATGTTTTTAGCTATGATTTGAGGCCTCGAGCAAGTTTGCATCATGTTTTGGGAATGGTTGGTATGTTGGACGGGGTCCCGGGAGCCTCGGTTGTGTTTCGGAAGGGCTACGGGTCATTTCGCCACGTTTGAGCTGCTGTTTTTGAGATTTGGTGCATCCTTCTTCGCGATCGTGAAGAAAGGGCCACGATTCCGAAGAGAAAAGTGATGCTCCATGCCTTGTAAATTGCTATCGCGGAAGGAATGTCGCGATCGCGCAGAAGGAATTTCTATTGTCAATGGTCTGACTTCGAAAGCTTATATCTTGCAATCTATAAGGAATTTGATGATGATCCAAATATGAAAGCTTTAGCCCTTTGAATCTAGTTTTCAGAAAATTAAACCTTTCATCATTTGGAAATTTGTACAAATGGGTATGGCCATTATAACTGTGAAGAGGAAACAAAATTTGTACATCGCGATCGCGAGGTTTTGGCCGCAATCGCAATGAAGGAAATGATGCTGGACCTTTTGTTAATCGCGAGCGCATGGATAATGACTGCGATTGCGAAGGAGGCCTGGCACGTGTATTAAACATCTAATTTTGGGATTTTGGGCTCATCTCATCACTTTTAATTTCTTGGAGCTCATGTGGGGCGATTTAGGGTGATTCTTGAAGATAATTTTTGCCATATATCATAAGGTAAGTTATTCCTACTTGTTTCGAGTTAAATACATGGGTTATATATGGTTTTAACATGAAAATTTGATAGAAATTATGAAATTTTTAGAAGAAAACCTAGAAATGGTATTTTTATATTTTGACCACGCAATTGGACATGGAATTAGGAATAAATTATATATTTGACTTCATGGTATTATGAGTAATGTTTATCTTCGAAATTTTTTAAAATTTGGGCACGTGGGCCCGAGAGTTGACTTAGTTAACTTTTTGAGTGGAGCTGGAAATTATTATAAATTGATTAATTATGAGTCTGAAGTATATTTTTATTGGTGCACGTAGTTTGACTAGTTTCGGATCGATGGGCATTGGTTTGAGGTGTTCGAGAGGTGTTGGAGCCGGTTATAGAACTTCGTTGCGAGGTAAGTCTGCTGTCTAACCTTGTGAGGGGGAATCTGCCCCGTAGGTATTAAAATTATTATGTGCTACTAGTTTTGGGTGCTACGTACGCACGAGGTGACGAGAGTCCGTACGTAGCTAAAAGCATGTTTATGTCCGAGTAGACTTAGGACCTTATCATGTAATATTTGAATTTATTTTTCTAGCTTAATTAAGTAAATTTATAATTGAAATTGATTTGGGAATATATTAGGCAGGGCTTTCACCTTGAGTTTTTTGGCGAGATATTTGATAAATGGTAAAAGTCATGTTTAGTTTATGCTCATGCACCTGTGTTGTAAGCACGTGACTAATAATTCGATAAAAGAATTAAAAGAAATTTATATCGTTAAAAGAAATATTTTGGAGGATTATGTTAGTTACAATTTTTATCTCACTACTGTTGTTGTGCTTCATATCTGTTATGAGTTATCATATTGAATTATTGGACCATTAATAAGTGTCGATGTCGACCCCTCATCACTACTTCTCTAGGGATAGGCTAGATACTTACTAGGTACACGTTGATTTACGTATTCATGCTACACTTCTGCACTAAATGTGCAGGATCTGACAGGTTCATTTGGTGGTCATCTTGGCACGTAGACGCACCTGCTGAGGGGACTTTATGGTGAGCTGCTTTCTACGCTACACACCGCAGGCCACAAAGTCTCCTTCTTGTTTATTTACTTTATCCTGTCTATTTTATATTCTAGATAGATGTTGTATTATTATAGCACTCTTTAGTAGATGCTCATGCACTTGTGACACCGGTTTTGGGATGTTCGAGAAGTTTTTTGTGGTTTTGCTTACCGTTTACACACTTTTATTATCTATTCTGTTTAAATTGTAAGTTTTCATGATTTTAATGCGTTGATTTATCTATCTAATAAAATTCACGATTTTGAAAATAATAAGATACATAATTAAGTTGGTAGCTCACCATTGACTTACCTAAAGGCGATGTTGGGCGCCGTCATGGTCTATAGTGGGTTTTGGGTCGTGACAGCGTGGTATCAGAGCATTAGGTTCACTTAGGTCTCGCGAGTCATGAGCAAGTCTAGTAGAGTCTTGCGGATCGGTACGGAGACATCTGTACTTATCTTCGAGAGGCTATATGGTTGTTAGGAGAACTTCCCTTCCTTGATTCCTAGTCGTGCGATATGATTTCGTTGAAGCTTATGCCTTCGGTTCCTTCCTAATGTATGCAACTTTAGACACTTTTTATCAGTTGGGCACCGACGAGTTATGAAAATGCTACTATGCGCTGCAGGATGTTTTTCCCTGAGTATGCAGGTAGACTATTATCGTCGCCTTGTGGAGGAGTGTTCTGTCATTTCAACCCAGTATTGATGTTGCCTAAGATTTCAAGACTATGCACAGTGTATTGTGATGTTCGTGCAATTGTTATCGTGTAGTGCGGTGTAAATTGTAGGATGCTTACTTATGGGTCGCTGCAATGAATGATTTGGGAGGAGGATTAATCGGTTCAAGATCAGGAGATTCGACATTTGATTCCAGCGGAGGAGAGGCAATCAGACTATAGATGTTCAGGCGTTGGTTAGTGGAGTTGCAAAATTGGGTATTTCCTAATTTAGTGGAACTCTTGTTAATATTGTGGTGTCCTCGTCCTTGTTTGAATGTATTGAGGCTCGTCAGGGTGATGGCCTTCTTTGGTTTGCTTTCGAGGCTGGGTGTTGTGGAATGGTACCTAAGAGGTTGTTATGAGAGATGGTGATTTGTGGCAGTTTCGAGGTCAAATCGGTGCTTCCGGTGTTGAATGGTTCGAGAGGGATGATCTTTATTGAGGCTCAGAGTTGGTGGAAATTAATCTGTTCGAGTGGCTACAGAGAAGGATTATGATTTGAGGCAGTATTTGGGCAGCGAAAGATGAGGAAGGACATGGTGGGAGGTGTCTCGCGGAGGTTGAATTTCTAGAGGTCGAGTAGTTCGCTTCAAAAGATGGTTAACTCAGAGTGAGAATGTTAGCGTATCATATGGATTTTGTGGTAGGATGACCACATGCTTCCAGAAATCTTTGCGCAATTACGGCAATGTTAAACTAGGGACTAAATCTGTGTATTTCGTTCGAGATGACGGCTTTGTGCTTCTGAAATTTGAATATGATGGACAGAGTTTGCTTGGGATGTAATATGACTTTGAGTTTTGGATGCATCGCTGGACCTTCATTTGATATTGATAGGAAAGAGCGGGCGCTTTCAACTGGTGGGCGAGCATGGGCTCAAGAGGATTATCTCCTGTGGGCTATCTCATGTGAGGTGTTACGAGTTGCATGATTCCTAGTAAAGGTCCTCTGGAGAACTTTTTTTTTGTCCAACGCGAAATATGTACTACGATGTGAGCTAGGATCGCTTGAATAAAACGGTGTAACGGTCAGGAAGTCGAGTGTGTGTTTGGAGATGGTAATTCGAGTTATGTCATGCAAGTTTAACAAGAGATTATGAGGAATTTGGCGGAGCGACGGTGTGAAATCATGGTAACCAAGGAGGAGTTATTCTGAATTATGGATTTATGTAATTGTGGCTTGAAGCTAAGTGGGGAGCCTATCGTATACGATTGGGTCACGTGGTTGTGTGCCTTGGTTGTATCGGGTTATTCGCACATTGGTGGATTAGTTTTGATTGAGGAAAGAGAGTCATTCGATTGCTTCTTCTGTGGTATTCGTGTGCTACCAAAGCACTGGTTGCTAGCTATATATTCGAGACCAGGTCAGAGTGGATGACTCTCAAAAATGGTTCTAATGGGTTGATAAGTGGGGATTTTGACTGCTTATTAGTACCTTTTGGCTTTTGCTTTAGTCCGAAAGAATTGAATTGTGTTCCCGAAACTAATGAAATTGTGCAAAATTGCAAAATGCTGGAAGTTTGGTCTCCCGAGATGAAATCTGACTCAAAAAGAAGTGTTTCGAAGCACAAGGCAATAAAGGGCGCAGAAGCACAAATGTGCGGTCAGCAAAAGGAATTCTGCAGCCGCAAACCAAGAAGAATAATTTAGCAGAACTTTCAGCAATGTGCGGCCGCATAAGTGGGTTAAGAGTCGAAGATCAAAGAGTATGCAAAAAGACTAAGTCTAGAAACCTTTATGAATTGTGGATGACACAAGAATTGTGCGGCCGCAGAAGACTGCCTCACGGCCGCAGTCCAGAAATGAGCAGCCGAAGTTTAGAAATGTGAGACTACAGAACTCACTTCTTGCCAGCTGAAGAATCTGCGGATCACACATGGAATTATGCAGCCGCAGAACCTCTGAGGGGTATTTTTGTTCGAGATTTTTGGCCCTGTATAAATAGACAAGTTTCACAAAATTAGGTCAAATTTTGAACATCAGAAGCTGCTGTAGCAGTTTTTATTTACATTATTTTGGTGTTTTTAACATTAGATTTCATCATTTTAATCTTCCATTATGAGTTTAATTAGCTTTTCTTCTCTATTTTCTGCAATTTCTATTATGAGTAGCCAGACTTTTACTAGGGTTGTGACCCAACCCTTGTGTGTATACCTTATGAGTATCTAATTTAGTGCTTGTTTATGATTGGGTGTTGATTATTTAGCTTAGTTCTTGCTTCAATTTTAGAATTAATAATTGCAAACATTGATTCATGCCTATTTGATTTGGTCTCTACTTAACAAAGAGGGACCTAGGCTAGGATAACTTAGCTAACAAGGAATTGTGTCAATTGAGAGATTGATTAACCCAATTAAAGGGTTCAACCTAGAGATAGTAATAACCCGGCTTGAACTCTTATCAACGGTTTTGGTTGATACCCATTTGGTCTTGAGAAATCCAAATTGGGCAAAATCACTCTCTGACTGAGAGGTATTGAATGGGTAATGTAGAGTTGAGAGCCATAAGACACCACAATCAACAAAACAAGCATTAACGTCTTTATCCCATTAAAAGTTGAAAGAAGGGCTTTGATCGTCGATTCGTAGATTGGATGTTGTTTGGTATGATTTGAGGCCTCGAGCAAGTTTGCATCATGTTTTGGGAATGGTTGGTATGATTGGACAGGGTCCCGGGGGCCTGGGGTGTGTTTCGGATGGGCTACGAGTCATTCCGCCATGTTTGAGCTGCTGTTTCTGAGATCTGGTGCATCCTTCTTCGCGATCGCGAAGAGAAAAGTGATGTTCCAGGCCTTGTGAATCGCGATCGCGGAAGGAAGGTCGCGATCGTGTAGAAAGAATTTCTGCTGTTAGTGGTCTGATTTTGGGAGCTTATGTCTTGCAATCTATAAGGAATTTGGAGATGATCCAAAAATAAAGTTGTAGCTCTTTGAATCTAGTTTTCATAAAATTAAACCGTACGTCATTTGGAATTTTGTACAAAACGTTATGGCCATTATATCGAAGGGTGTCTGTGAAGAGGAAACAAAATTTGTACATCGCGATCGTAAGGCTTAGGCCGCGAAACAATGCTGGAATTTTTTTTAATCGCGATCGCATGGATAATGACCACGATCGCGAAGAAGGAGGCACGGCAGGTGTGTTAAATATTTAATTCGGGATGTTGAGCTCATTTCATCACTTTTAAGTTCTTGGAGCGATTTGGGGTGATTCTTGAAGATTGTTTTCGCCATATATCACAAGGTAAGTTATTCCTACTTGTTTCGAGTTAAATACATGGATTATATATGGATTTTAACATGAAAATTTGATAGAAGTTATGAAATTTTTAGAAGAAAACCTAGAAATGGTATTTTTAGATTTTCACCACGAAATTAGATATGGAATTAGGAATAAATTATATATTTGAGTTCGTGGTATTATGAGTAATGTTTATATTCAAAAAATTTCGGAATCCGGACACGTGGTCCTGAGGGTTGACTTGGTCGACTTTTTTAGCGGAGTTGAAAATTATATAAATTGATTAATTATGAGTATGAGAGTATATTTTTATTGGTTTGCACGTCGTTTGACTAGTTTCGGATCAATGAGCATTGGTTTAAGGTGTTAGAGAGGCGCTGGAGCCGGTTATGAAACTACGTTGCGACTTCGTGAGGGGGAATCGGCCCCATAGGTATTAAAATTGTTATATGCTACTAGTTTTGGGTGCTGCGTACGCACGAGGTGACGAGAGTCCGTATGTAGCTAAAAAGTATGTTTATGTCCGGGTAAACTTAGGACCTTATCATTTAATATTTTGAATTAGTTAAACTCATTTTGCTAGCTTTATTAAGTAAATTTATAATTGAAATTGATTTGGGAATATATTAGGCAGGGCTTTATCTTGGCGAGATATTTGATAAACGGTAAAAGTCATGTTTACTTTATGCTCATGCACCTGTGTTATAAGCACGTGACTCGTAATTCGATAAGTTTCTTCCTTTCCTGTGGATCAGGCCAATGCATCGGCAGTATATTGAGATGCATCTCTGGTTCGCGCCGGTCGACCCTCGGCAGTGTACGCACCATTCTGGATCGGACCGTACGAGCTCGGCATAATCGTGCATTTTATCGTTAGCAGTCCGGATATTCACGAGATCATCCTTCTATTGAGGCCTGGCATTTTATATGGTATTCCTTATCCATTTGAGATTGCACTTGATATTTCAGATCTGTTGAGATGGCACATGAGATTTTGAGAGATTTATATCATTAAAAGAAATTTTTGGAGGATTATGTTAGTTACAATTTTTATCTCACTACTGTTGTTGTGCTTCATATCTGTTATGAGTAATCATAGTGATTTATCAGACCACTAGTAAGTGTCGATGTCAACTCCTCGTCACTACTTCTCTAGGGATAGGCTAGAACTTACTGGGTACGCATTGATTTATGTACTCATGCTACACTTCTGCACTAAATGTGCAAGATCTGACAGGTTCATTTGATGGTCATCTTGGCGCGTAGAGGCAACTGCTGAGGAGACTTTACGATGAGCTGCTTTCTACGCTACGCACCGCAACCTACAAAGTCTCAATCTTATTTATTTACTTTATCCTGTCTATTTTATATTCTAGACAGATGTTGTATTATTATTGCACGCTTTAGTAGGCATCTGAATATTCGATTCTTTCTTCAATGTAGAATTGATTCACACCAATTCTTCTATTTTTACTAGAAAAAAAAAATGGATTCGGTTCATCATTAATCATTTGATATAGTATTCAATAAGTATATATATACGTTTATCCTTCACTTCATTCTTTTTCTTTCTAAAGTTTCGATGTAAAGATGCCTCTACCAACGCATTTAACTCCATTTGTTAGAATAGCTTCCATTGAGTCTCTGCACCTATCATTTTTTTCTGAACTTTTGTTTGTTTTCAAAAAAAAAGGATTTGGCTCAGGCACTTGTGACACCGATTTTGGAATGTTCTAGAAATTGTTTGTGGTTGTTTAGCATTTACACAGTTTTATTATTTATTTAATCTAAATTGTAAGTTTCTATGATTTTAATGCGTTGATTTCTCTATCTAATAAAATTCACGATTTGGAAAATAATAAAATGCATAATTAAGTTGGTAGTTCACTGTTAGCTTACCTAATGGCGATGTTGGGCACCATCACGACCTATAGTGGGTTTTGGGTCGTATAGACAGTAACCCAAGTGCATTCTTTTCTTCGACCATTGTTGTCTTCTTCTTTTTCTTCTTCTTTCTTCGTTCTTCAGTGATCAGTTTTCTTTCTTCTTTCTTTCTTCCTTTTTCTTCTTGTTGTCTATTTTTTTTTTGTGCTCTGTTTTTCGAGTAAGCAGCAGAGGCTCTTTCTTTCTTTCTTCCTTCCTCTTCTTCTTCTCTTTTTTTTGGCTCTATTTCATGATACAGGGGCAGAGGTAGTAGAGTCTCTTTTTTGCTCTATATTTTCAGTTATAGACTTATAGTCTTATAGAGTAGAATTAATAGCATATTGACTTGATAAATTTTTTTCTATAAAACTGCATTGAAATGGCGTCATCCGATAGTAATAAAAGAAATGATATAGTTTGGAATTATACTATACAAAGCTCATCAAGATCCACAATTAAATGTGTGTTTTGTAAAAAAATATACCATGATGGAATAACTCGTCACAAGTAACATTTGATAGGTGGATTTAAAAATATAGTACAATGTCCTCTTTGTCTGCTTGAGGTTAGAGAGGAAGTAAAAGCATTTGTTGAGAAGAAAAATATGACAAGAACTCAAATGAGTTACGAAGCATCAGTGAATCTAATTGATGAAGATGATGAAATAGGACCTACCCCCTTCCCCCATCCCCCCTCCCCAAAAAAAAACTCAAAAGATATCTTCAAATAGTTCTAGTGGGTCATCCACGGTGCTTACGGTGACAAAAGGTCCTCTCAATATTGAATCAATTAGAAACTAGTAATTAATTATAGTATTTTTTTGGAAGGAATAAATTTAAAAAATAAAAAATAAGAAGACATAAGCTTTGTAGAATAAGGAAATTTTAAGTTATTGAAAATATAGCAACAAAATATTACTAACTTTGTATAAATATTTGAAATATTTAGTATGTTTCAAAGTTAAAACTTAGAATTAAAAAACTTATAATAATATTCTTTCAAACTTTGAATTAGTTTCAAAGTTTATAATTAGATTCAAACCTTGAAATTTGAATTAGAAACTAGTAATGAATTGTAGTATTTTTGCGCAAGGTATAAATTTAAAAAATAAAAAATAAGAAGACATAAACTTTGTAGAAGAAGGAAATTTTAAGTTTTTGAAAATATAACAACAAAATATTACTAACTTTGTATATATATTTGAAATGTTTAGTATATTTCAAAGTTAAAACTTAGAGTTAAAAAACTTATAATAATATTCTTGCAAACTTTGAATTAGTTTCAAAGTTTATAATTAGATTCAAACCTTGAAATTTGAATCACTTAGAAACTAGCAATTAATTGTAGTATTTTTGCGCAAGGAATAAATTTAAAAAATAAAAAATAAGAAGACATAAACTTTGTAGAAGAAGGAAATTTTAAGTTTTTGAAAATATAACAACAAAATATTACTAACTTTGTATATATATATATTTGAAATGTTTAGTATGTTTCAATGTTAAAACTTAGAACTAAAAAACTTATAATAATATTCTTGCAAACTTTGAATTAGTTTCAAAGTTTATAATTAGATTCAAACCTTGAAATTTGAATCAATTAGAAAGTAGTAATTAATTGTAGTATTTTTGCGCAATAAAAAAATTCAAAAAATAAAAAATAAGAAGACATAAACTTTGTGGAAGAAGGAAATTTTAAGTTTTTGAAAATATAACAACAAGATATTACTAACTTTGTATATATATTTGAAATGTTTAGTATGTTTCAAAGTTAAAACTTAGAATTAAAAAACTTATAATAATATTCTTGCAAACTTTGAAATAGTTTCAAAGTTTATAATTATATTCAAACCTTGAAATTTGAATCAATTAGAAACTAGTAATTAATTGTAGTATTTTTTGCGCAAGGAATAAATTTAAAAAATAAAAAATAAGAAGACAAGAGTTGTGAACTTGGAGCAATTTTATTAATATGTATTCTGATGTAGAAAATTACATTCTTTTAAACATACTTGCTAATTTTTTTAAGATAGCCATAGGCTTTTCCTTAGGAACTGGTTGTTGTTGTTCCGGTTCATCGTCTTCGTCTTGATCTTCTTCATCTTCCACTTCATTGGCTGTTTGACTCCCTTCTTCACTTGTTCCGTCACTCAAAATTTGATCCAGATACGCTCTGTCTTTTTTCTGCGAAAGTTATGATATTCCAAAGTTTCTTCGCTCTGCTCTGATCCAATCCCTGAATAGAACACCTGTCTCCATTGCCTCTTCTCTCAATGAATGTCTGTAATCTCCAATTTGAAATCTTCCTTGGCTGAAAGCGCTCTCAGACGCAACTGATGAAGCTTGAATTGTTAATATATCGCGGGCCATTTTTGCAAGTATGGGAAATTGCGCTTCTTGACTCTTCCAATAATCCAATAAATCGTGAGTTTCAAAACTTGTAAGTTTCTTCGGATATTGGATTAAGTAGACTTGAAACTCGCTGTATTCCTCCCTGTACTCGTCTTGTTCTGAAAGCAACTTTTGATCAAGTCTTCCAAAAGTGCTCATCCCCGCATGCCTTTTGCCTATTTGAGAAGAAGAACTTTCACCAGTTGACAGTATCGGTGCAGTTGGTGTACCAGTCTCTGCCCAAGCCCTATACTTTGCGAAAACAGCCACGGTATCTGTATAAACTTTAGCACAAGCATGTTCTATACTAGGGTAGTTATTAGTCGCAATTTCAACAGGTGTAATATCTAAATTTGCATATATTTCCCAAACAAGTCGTTCAGTTAACTTAATTTTAAAAAAGTTGGGGAATTGGGAAAAAATATTTTTTAAATTTTTCAATCATAGCCTCTACAGGTATAATCTTAATAATTCAGATATTCCAGCTATATAATATAACATGGTAGGAGTAGTTGGATAATATTGTCCAGAAAATTCTAAAGTAACATGATAGAATTTTTCTAAAAACTGGAGGAGATGTTGAACAAGGTTCCAATCTTCCTCCTTAAGGTGATAAAGTTCCATAAATATTTATTATACATTTGAGTAATAGGCTCTCTATATTCATAAGCAACAGTTAATGCTTCATATAAAGTATTCTACCTAGTACAAACTTCTTTTGGGACTCTCCTAATCGGCATTCCTAATTTTATACATTTTCTTTCCCATTCTCTTTTTCTTTCTTGATTTTTATTTCTAAATATAAAGGCAATAGCTACTTTAACCTTTTCAATAATGCAATTAAATAAGTCAAGACCATCTTTGACTACTAAATTGTAAATATGATATGCACATCTAACATGAAAAAATTCCTCAAAAGGGGGGTTTAAAATAGGTCTCAAGTTCCTAAGTGCTTCTGTGTTGTTCGTAGTATTATCTACTGTAATACTAAAAACTTTGTTAGATAAACAATATGCACGACAAACTAATGAAACTGTTTTGGAAATATAATTTCCCGTGTGTGGTTCATCAACAACTTTATATGCAATAATACGTTTTTGAAAGACCCAATCAGGATCTATCCAATGAAAAGTAACTGTAATATAATCACAGTTATTTGTAGAACGACCCATATCAGTAGTAAGGCATACTCTAGTGTCAAAGTTATCAAATAAATATCGCAAATAATCTCTATATTCATTTTTAAATTTAATAATATTATTTTTAACAGTTGTTCTTGGAAAACCTTTAAAACCTTTAAAAGAAGGATTATATGTAGCTTGAATATAACGAACAAAACCAGTAGAAGAAGGAAAACTATAAGGTAAACCCTCTACCGCAACTAGTTTAGCAATAATTTCCCTATCCCTTTGTTTATCATAACTAAGAATCTATCCTGTTGTTTGGTTAAGTTTAGTTTGGATACCCGAGGATTCGTCATGTGCTACCCCCCATGTTCGGTTCTAAAATAAATACCCCCCGCCCACATAGACCATTCCTTAGGATGTTTATTTCTTAAGTGAGTCCTAATTTTATCCGTCCCGCCTTTATTACCCCCAGTTTTGAAAACCCACACCATTCCACAAAGACCACAAACAGCTGTCTGATTTTTAATTTTCCTTTGTATAAATTCCCACACCTCAGATCTTTCCTTACGTTTAATCGGGGCTCTAGTGGGAGGTACAGGAGGCAAGTCGGACTGAACTTCAGGTGGACTAGCTTGAAATTCACGTGGTTCTTCTAAATTAATCCCAGTTTCATAATTATATTGCGCTTCTACGTGTTGTGAATCAAGTGAATTATTAGAGCTAAAGTCATGATAATATTGATTTTCATCTATGTGTTGACTAGAACTACCAGCAATTCCTTTACCTCTATTTCCCGAACGATCACGTGCCCGTCCCCCACTACTAGTTCCAATAGAACCTCTTTGAGACATAATTATAGCAATAAAATAAATATATGACAAAAATATAATAAAAGAGTAGAAGTAGGAACGACCAACCAAATATAGCCGTATAATTGAGGTGAAATTGATACTTGAACATTCACTTGATAGCAACTCCAATTAAAACTTGATAAATAATCAAAATTGTATAATTTACACAAATAGCCAAAGTAGCAAAATAGCAATATTGTAGAGAATTTAAGAGAATTAGATAGAATTGGATGATTTGTGTGAAAAATATGATGAAATAATGGGGTATTTATAGGAAAAAATAGTTAGGGGTGGTTATGGGGTAAAATGGTCGTTTTTTTGCCGTTGGGCAACAACTATTTGCTCAATAGAGCCATTGTCCAACAGCTAGCTTTTAAATTCTGTCGTTTTTTTTTTTGGGTCTGGTCTGGTCTGGTACCGGCCGGTTCCGAGCCACTTTTTCTCCGGTTCATCCGATTTTAAATCCATAAACTGACCCGCTACCGGGACCGGTTCCTCCCCCCCCCCTTAAAAGGTCCGGTTCACACCGGTGCTGGCCGGATTCCTGCCCGAAACCGGTCCGGTCCGATGTGAACGGGACCAATAGCCACTCTTAGTTTCCGCTGACAGTTGAAGAGACATTGAAGAAGTTCCTAGAGAACCAGAACACTATTATGGCTACCATGGTACAACATGGGTCATTGATCGAAGAGCTGGGAAAAAAAGTAAAGAAGATGAGAAAGTCCTAGGTCAGCAAGTAGTCTGTGGACAAGCGGCGAAGACAGGTGAGCAGGCATGCTACAGCCAGAAATCTCCACTTTGACATGTTGCTTGACCTAGACCATTCTGTCCCATATCACTGCATTGGTGGCACCAGCTGGCCAATCTGAAGAGCCAGACCTTGCTACCGACACTGTTGAGGCAGTGCGTCAGATGTTCACCAACCTAGCCACACCCAGAGTTGAGGATGATGAGATTCAGTTGGCTGAGCTTGAGGGCGATGACATTGATGGGGACATAGAGATGTCCAAGGTGCCATAGGGAGTTTTCTCATTCTTTCCCCTCTTTTACTCTTATTTTGTTAAGCATTGGGGATAATGCTTATATTTATTCGGGGGGGGGGG